>JAVQJF010029279.1:0-29214 GCA_036023855.1 Gadopsis marmoratus | reverse complement strand
CTGCCGGCGTTGTCTTTTTTCCTCGTTCAAAGATTTTGAGGCAGAGTTTCTCTGGCCCCCCCCCCCCCCCCCCCCCCCCCCCCCCCCCCCACGTATGTAAAAATGATGGACAACAATTATTAGAAAAAATATTATAATAGATAACAAAGGACAAAGTGAATTGATGAATAGCTCAATTAGATCTATATCAAGATTTCCTGGTGGGCGTGCAATTTCTCAAAGACTCTGACTCTGCATGAATCCGTTAAGCCACAGGAGATGATAAAAACAAAAAGACAAAAAAGAAGAAATATATAGTATATTGAAGCAGAGGTTTAGCTGGATTAAAGAGTTCCTTGGAGTTGCAGGAACTCAACAAAAGTGGCAAAGGTGGTGGTGTTTTGAGCTTGTAATCACAGCACGGTGCTGTGTTTATTTAACTTTCTCATCTCCATCGCTGCCTGCTTTTGGTATTTACATGTTTAATTGAGAAGTGTGCTGCCGGTTTCTTCTGCCCATCTGCCGAGTCCCTTCCTCTTATCAGACTCATTCCTCAAACTGACAGCTCTCCCTTTCTGCATATCTCTCCTTCCCTCCCGTGCCACTACGCTACTGACTCCCCTCTCTCCCTTTCCCTGTCCCTCTTCAAGCTGTCATGGCCGGATATGAGTAATGACAATGCATTTTCGCGCAAATCAAACCAATAAGTAGAAACATGCACCGGCAGCCTCACAAGGAAATTCTGTAGCGAGGGTATCGTGTCATGAAACTCTCTGTTGTGTGGTCCAGGTTTTTTTTTTTTTTTCACCCCACGTCTAAATCACTGCCTGTCAGACGCAACATGTGTGTCATTGTATCCCCATCAGCGTGTTTCATTGTACACACTACCACCTCTGAAGAGCTGCCTCTTATCAGTCGAGTGTCAGAAAGCCCCCAGCACCACCACCTCCTCCCTGCTGCCTTTCTAAATGCTTTTCTATTAAGAGCAGTGTTGTGTCCCTCTGATAGCGGCAGCTTCTCCACTTCATCATTCATAATCCCAATGGGCATCAATGGACTCTATTGCCTTGGTATCCACACCAAAGGCTTTGTCAGTCAGTGCAAATCAAAACAAACTAAATGAGAGTGAGAATCTGAGGAATTCACTATAAGGGACAAGGAAGTGGCCCAATAAGCCAAAGCACTCCAGTCATGAATAGTCCACTCTGCAGCAAGTCATTGGCGAAACCTCACATGTTTGGAGTGGGCCTTCAGTCTACTTTAATCCTTTCTAGATGGTATAAAACATATGGAGTGCAAAATGGTGCTACTTGCAGTATGTGCTTTGTCTTTTAGATGTTCTATTTTAGCCAACTGCACGATATGACAGAGAAAAAACAAAAAAAATCCCTGAGTTAGACAAATTCTCAGCAAATCAAGGAACGAGAACCGTATGACAAAACAAGAAGGAAAATTATTCACTACATCATAGCGATGGTGTAGGCTAACTTTCACCAGCTCAAAAAGTCTAAAATGATGTTCCCGCCCTTCCCAGCATGCAGAAGTCCCGCTGGGGGCCTCAATGTGATCAGCAGCATCCCCACCACGTCTCCTCATTATTGAGTAAATAGGTTTGGGCATGTCCTCAGTAAACAAAGCCAAGACTGACAGTTAAGGGAGTGAGGGGAGTGGGAGGCAGCCTCGTTCCCAATTAGAGTCGCCTCAGGCAAAACTTTAAAGAGGAGATCAATCCTACAGATCGCTAAACTGATCCTGTCACAGGCTGGGGATATTTAAACCGTGGTGCAGAGCAGAGCGGTGCAGGGCAGTTCTCTGTACAGTTTGACTGTGTGTGCTAATGACTTGGGGGTAGGCTCTCTCACCAGGACACACACCCCACAGCGAGGCGGCTGTGATTGACGGGTGAAATCGGACCTCAGCTGCAGTTCTCGGCACAGTAGGGGCCAGATGGGGAAATAGTGATTTGCGTTTTTTAGTATGCAGCTCCTGCACTTACGGATATTCCCTAATTGTCTCCCTTACATACCTGTGAGGCTGTTTCCCATCACAGATGCAGAGTACATTTCAAATTAACCCAGGATGTTTTGATTGTTTTTTTCTCACCCTACACCTTTGAAGCAGACTTATTAAAATGTGCCAGTGGGGCTCATCCCTGTCTATCGAGTCCAGGTGAAAAGTTAGTTCTAGCTAATGTTGAGACAAAATAAAGGGACTAACATGAGGTGAATGAAGCTGGAGTGGTGGAGATGACACCTGAGTTTAATCGCATAGTCAATTCGTGACATCCTGCTAAAGCAGCAGATACTGTATCTTTGACTACAAGTGAGTAGCTGGCACACTCCAACTCCCAGGCACACATGGGTAATGTGTAATGAGCTACCGAGCTCTCTGCAACTGCAGAGGAACTGAACATTTAAATGAGCGAATGATGCATTATGTATATCACTGAGGTTCCTGTGCAGGAATTAATCATGATCATAAAAGCCAAAGACAGAAAAAAAAACATACTCAAGCTATTGCTAAATTGTTGTGATCTAATGCAAAACAAATTCATTTTTCATGCCATTAAAGATAAAGAAAATCTTAAAAGGTTTGGTTTTGCTTGTCTGCGTCTCTTATTGAGAGTCATTCACTTTCAACTTTATTTGCGGATTATTGCAAATCCCCGGTACAAATCATATCATGAAATCATGTAGCTGGGACATTGGATGTGTTCTGCTAATGCTCAAGGAAGATCCCCTGAGGGAGCCATTGAGTGAGGGAGAAGGGGAAGAAAGAGAGAGGAAGGAGAGAGGCAGATAGAGGGGGAGAAAGCAAAAGAGAGTAACAGGATGAGGAAAGGAGGGAAGGGCGAGAAAGAAAGACAGAGAGGAGGGGAGGGCGGCAGCAGTCAAGCTGCACTTTATCCTGACAGATCTCCTTTACACACTAATTTCCTTGTTAAAGAAGAGAAAATGGCACTCAATCCGGAGAAATCCTTTTCTCCTGGAGCAGGCCTGTCAGCTGAGGGATGAGTGGATACAAGCAGAGCTTTCCTCCTCAGGCTAGCTCCCTCTGGCACACAGCAGCAAGGCTACCGCTCACAGCAGAGCTCTCTATCTATAGCCATAATTAATACACCATTGGAATATAATGAACCATACCATGAGACATGAATTTCAGAGGATGCTGTCGACAGCAGTCATTTAACCGCTTGCTGGAAATCAAATGCGAAGTGAATTGATTTTTTTTTGATCATGTCATCTCCATCACAAATGGCAAACAAATCGTGTACAAACATTTCATGCTCAGTTGCTGTTTATAAACATTCCCCCAGACAAAATAGTAACCCCCCCCCTCACCCCTACCCCTTCATTCACAGTTTCCGGCAAAGACAATAAAATCCAACAAGGGCACATCTTTCACCGCAACATATTTATCACTGAATTTGTAATTCGCCAACGTGTATTAGCTTGGATTTGAAAAAGGGAGAAAAGAAAAGCCTCTTTTATTTTAAGTCAGGGGTGTTAGCTGTTCAGTCTGGATGTTCTCATCTCCCAAGATTACTATTCGCGGGGTGTGTCAAGACTACTTTTCAGAAATCTCGGTAACAATTCAGATGCGATCGATAAGGAGTGACAGTTTATTCTAAGGCTTAGCACAAGCCAAGAAAAGAACGACTGAAGCATCAAGTTTAGAGCAATGAATTTGTTTTGTATTTGATTTTTCCATTAAATTTATCACCACTTTTACTCTGCCTTTTTCCCTTCTCCCTCTCACTCCTTCCCTCTCACCTTCTCCCTCACTCTGTCACTCACATCAACAACAAGGCTGTAAACGGCTGTCAATTTCTCATCTGTGATTTCCATGTCTTCACTTTCATCCATTTTTGATTGCTTCACACCCTATACCTATGATGCTTTTAGTGCTCATCGGTGACCTTGTGAGATGATGGGGAAAATTATAAAATAAATTTTCAGTGGCAGACTGCCACTGCCCTTTATAACACTTCATCATATCTGCTGTGGACAGAAAATAGTTGAGAAACATTTTCTTACAAAACTGCCTAATGTTGGTTTGGCACAAAATCATACGGTAAATCTATTACCACTTTGTCAAGAGAAACCACTTGAGGTTTCCAACAGCATAGCAGCAGGCAAAGTGGGAAATTATGACCCTGAGACTACTGTCCGATTTCTCTTATTAAAGTGTTTTCAAAATCTTCTCCCTTTCCGGATTTAAGGGTCATTGAGGATGCCAATCAGAGGGACAGGCCAGTCAGAAAGCCAACGGCGTGAACAGGACAGGAACCAGCTGATGAAATTCATCCATACCTCTCACTTATGATGACATGATTGATTTTCCCTCAGAGTGCTCAAATGTAGGATTGTCTTCCTACCCCCATCTCCTCCTCCGTCCCGCCTCAATCTGCCCACCCACCCGCCAAGCCAACAGCTAATGGATAAAGCCTCTGTCTGTCTCAGGCATGGCGGAGAGTTGACGAGTGGAAGAACAACTGCAACGAATGAAGGGTGAAATCTGAGAGCGCAATTTTCCATCTGTCAATCTCCCTTCAAGAGAACAAGTTGACCACCAATCAGCGGAGTCGATTCAGGGCTGGCGGTTGATGGGAGCATTCTGAGTGACAGCGTCATGTCACTACATTAACACAGCAATGAAAGACATAAAAAGGAATTTTTTTGAAGGACCTGGCCAGTTATTCGATTTCTGGATGTGATTTGGAGGGCTGGGACCATACATTTTTACCTTAACAAATGAACAAACTGACAGGTTAATGCATAACATATCACTCTATAATTCATGGTTCTGAATTTGGGAGACTCCTATCATCCACTAGGTGCTTCAAAATACAACCAATTAAACTTTACTTAATTATTAAAGGTAGAAAGTGAGGGAGAAACATGCCTTAAAAAGTCTTGCTTGCAGTCAATTACGATAAAACTTTAATGAGCCTGGATAGAGAGCCATAAAAACTGATAGCCCCTCCGTCATGAATTATATATCCATATCGATTTTGTTTCTTTGCTATAAGAATTGCAGGTAATCGTATGTTACCACATGTAAAGTGCACTTCCCTAGCGAGGATAAATATTAACTATCAAATATATATGAGGTGTGTGTGCATTTATGACCAAGCTCATGTAGAAAATGAAGAGCAGAGATGTCGAGGCAAGGGCCATTGGGAATGGATGAAGGGTGCCATATCTGACAGTAAGAGAGACCCTTAGCGGTGCTGGCTTGATATGTTACCTAGTTAGCGTCACAGAGAGAGGAATAAATAGTTCTTTATTATTTGTGGTTGCCATCATGTCTCTCCTAATAGACAGGCTATACTGAGTTTAAACCACATTATCCTCTGCGAGACCATCGCAATTACTCTTGAGAGCTAGGTCTGATGTGTGGATAAGGCAGGTCGCCCATGTCTTAATGAACACAAACAATGTGAAATGGAGGAAGGAGCAGTGGGGGGAAAGATAATGGCAGGGGAGGGCTTGTTTTAATAGAGACAGCACTAAGTTGTTTGCTATGATCTATGCGAAGTCTGAGAATGCTGAAAACCCCCAATGTTAGTTTGTAGAGATCTTTTTTCATGATCCTATTACCCAATCAATACACACCCTTTTCTCTGCATTTTGGCCGCGAACAGCAGGCGCAATCCTGTTTAGTGGATCTCCAGTTGTGGACTTCTGTGTCTTGATGTCACTGTCACACAGTCCTGCCTTGTTGGACACTAGTAGAGGTTAAAGGGCACCAAACTGGATCACCGTGACACCCAGCGCCAGCGTTATCCCGGCACAAATGGCTCAGTGCTGGGTTAATTGATAAACTGCCGCTCCACTTCATTAGTCAGACAGACCGGGCTTAACGAACAAACACAGAGAGAGTGTCACTCTGAATATGTTAATCATGACTGGCCATTATGGGGCTCTTGCTTCTATCTCCTTGTCTCAATCTCTGGTAAACTACAAAGACGAGGGATGTGGACTCACTTCAAACTCTGTGTACGCTTGTATCGAGCAAGGCTATTTATCAGTGACAATAGGGAAAAAAATGAGACACAGACAGACGCAAGAGTGGTCTTTGGTGTTATTGAATATAAATATATAATAACCATGTAAAAAATGCATCATTTGGCCTTTTCACAAAGGCAGTTGTAATATAGCACTAGGTGAGCACTGTACTTGACGTACACACTGGAGGTGAGGGTGTCAGGGGAGAGCTCGCTGGAGCGAGAGGAGGTTTTATTGTTGCCCAGCCCTTCCGCTTAAGTGCACATGGCTGGGAGGAAGCCGGGACCTCCAGCTCTGACCTCTGCGCATGTATATTTAATAGGCCATCAGTTGGCCGGGGCAGCGCTCTGATCAGGATTCAGAGAGGGGCTTTGAACACCCCTGTGTATTCCTGAGCGTGCAGCCTCAAGCTGCTCTCCCCAGCTGTGTCAATCCGACAGCACTGTTACAGGCACCCAGACAAGGCGCTGGGCACTCCACTGCTACTGCCTAATGACTACAGAAGAAGAAAAAAAAAGCAAAACAAACACAAAAACAATAACATTTGGCGTATGGATCTCTGCTACCATCTAATGAGTGGTTTTAAAAACTGAAATATTACGCCAGCTGATGTACTGTAGGGTGTGTGGGATGTGTGTGGATTACATCAGCCACTCTATACAATGCTATGTTCCCCTTAATAATAACAAAATGGCAATCTCACAGTGACTGCACTACACACGCCGGTAACGATTGTAGAAACAAGACGGCAAACAGAAAAGTGCCACTTGTGTGTCTTTTCTTCTAACAAGGTATCACTACTCTTTGAATCAAATCGGCTCCGCGTGTGGGTGTGTGTGAGCGCATGAATGTCACAGTGCACGCACGTGTGTGTGTGTGTGTGTGTGTGTGTGTGTGTGTGAGGGCAGCTTAACGAGGGTGGTTCATTTGACAGGCAATTAGTTTGCGGAGCTGCTATTGACAGCCCCTGTGCTTGTGTTTGTTCAACAGCTCTGGGTGAGTTCCACGCTCCCTGGGCTACGTGACAAAGCACCTCCGACAGGGAGCTCCTGATCTCCACCGAGGCTCGGAGGCTCGCACTGTGAGGGGGGTGGATATGTGACAGCCTAGCAGAGAGAAGAGAGGAGAGAGAGGCGGAGAGATACAAAACCCACAAGGGTCTATTAGGGGGTTGTTGCAAGTTAATGTAGCTACAGCACAGTTTTTGTGTCGTATTTTGAAAGGCCTAAGCAATGATGTTGTCATTTGTTGTTTGATTGCGGGGATAGCGGAGTGTAATCTTAGGAGACACGCAGGCACTCACTGCATGCACACACATAAAAATGCAGAAAGAGAGGAGACAAGGAGGTGGGGGAAAGCTAGACGGAGATGGAGGAGAGGAAAAATATAACAAGATCCAAACACTCTTTTATCCTCGAAAATCCCATATTCTAATGCAAGGGCCCATCCCTCTTTTAGTTGCAACCATTTCGTTTGTAGAGCCAAGCTCCAATCAATATCATTATTTTCACAGAGGATCGAAGCGCCTTCACCGAGTTAATGGGGGATTGAGGTGGTAAACGTTTACCCTCTCACTGTCAGCAGAGCACTGGTCCATAGTGGGCGCAGATGACAGCACTGGCCCCACTGTGGACACACTATGTGGAGATGTCCTGTGGGTAGACAGGCTGCATGGACTGTCAACCGCCTGCCATGCCCTAGATGGCCTAACATATCAGCCACTTGAGTTGGAGCAGCAGCATGGGTTTTGACTTCTGCTGGAGCTAACAGAAACAAACCGGCCAGTGCTGGCAGCAGCATCGCTGCACTGCTTGACATTGTTATTGTTGACAAGAAAAACTGAAAATAGATTTTGTTTTTCCTGTGTTATTTGAACAAAACAATTCAGCGTGATGTAGAAGTAATTAAGTAAAATATTAAATAGCACCCTGTATTATCATAAAACATTATTTTAGTCAATGCTCGCCGTCTACGACTATGGATCAGCTGTTCTGTCGGATTTCTGAGAAATGAAGACTAATCTGCAGCTGGCAACAGCAGAGCAAATTCTCTCATATAGCAGCATATGCTAAATAGCTCTTCAAGCGCACAGATGCATTGCTGTAAAATACTTCTCCTGTCTGCGTATCTGCATCTCCCAGATGGGTCCCAAGCTGTGCCAAACTGCATCTCATCAACTGCTATGAACTATGGCATCACATGACCGCTGGAGATATGTGGAGGCCTATTCTGTCTTGCCTTGGCACAACATGGTCAAGCGATGCATCATGAGGAAGCCCACACTTTGTCAAAAAGGAGGTAACTAACAGACAGCGGAGGCAGGGGGGAGAGTGCATTTTCTGCTCAAAGTGCTGAAAGTTCTGTTCAATAAACAGGAGAAAAGAACAAGACGTTTGTCCAATTTCTCTTTTCTTTTCTTTCTCACTTTGGAAAAAAGACTAATCAGCAGAGTTCGAGTTGATTTGGGTTTGCATGAGGGTGTGACAGAGCAGTGAGAGATTTCATGGGACGTTGCCCCATGATTCATTGAGTTATTGGTTTCCGCCCTGTTTTAATCGCTGGCGGGCTTGAGCCAAGAAATCTTGGAGGATTCCGGAGAGCTCTTTTCTCCACCATTCAGCAGAATGGAATTTGGTCTGCAAGTGCCTCACGTCATTCGAGGCATCCTTCACAGTTTCGGGGGCCCTAATTCAAACCACATGGAGGCAAGCGTCCGGTTACGGACCTCTGCAAAAAAAAAAATAAAAAAAGGACACATTCCCATTGGCTGCTTCAGGAATGGGAAATGGGGTGTCTTGATGGAAAAAGATAACAAACACATCTAAGTAGGAGTCACAACATTGCCAAAGCACACACACATTCACATGCATAAATATACATACACATGTACATACACGGGGACATATACAAATATACATGCATATACACAAATACACATGCAGACTGTGAAACGTACACTTATGGCCCTGCAAAAGCTGTTTGCTTGACATGATGGAAGAATGAGCAGCAGGCTCCTATTCTTCATTGACAAGCGTATATATATTTTGCTGTTCCCAACTGACTTTGCAGCGCTGAACTCCATTTATGAATTATCTGACATATTTCCTGCCATTTTTTTGACAGGAGTACTCAGAGGAAATTTCAAGGCACCTTTCTCCTGACAAGTAGAAATATCAATATTTGAATAAATTGCAGATTTGGATCTCCTCACATGGATGCTCTCCAGCAAGAGTGTGTGTGTGTGTGTGTGTGTGTGTGTGTGGCTGTATGAATGCGTGTTTGTCTTTGTATGTTTTTGCATGTGCGTGTGTTTGTGTGTGTGAGTGAAGGGAATGGGAAGGGGTTTGTTTCATTCTGTTACCACGGTCTTATCCCCCTGAGCCCGCAGGCAGAAATCTGTATGCAGCATTTCATTAGGAGGGAGCTCGACTGAGTGACATGTGAAGCACACCTCGCCGTCGACCTGATGAAGTTTACTTCTCTCAAACGGCAAAAAGCCACTTTGTAGACTAGCCCTTTTTTCCACAGAGGAAGAGAGGGGGTGATGGCTGAGCACCAATAAAAGAATCATGAATGTTGTTTCACAGAATGACAGGCCTATCTGTAGACAAATATTTCTCTTCGAGAAAAATGTAAGCTTCAGAGCTTTTTTCCTCTTCTCTTTTTAAAGTAGATTTGACTTGATAGAACTGACAGTGTTCAAAATATGATCACCTAAATTGTGAGCCTTGTAGGAAACATCTAACAAGACGGGCAAAAAGGTAGAATATAAACAGATTGTTGTTATCTTACAAAAGTGGCAAAAGTAGCATCTCACCCAGTGAACTAAATAATTTACAAACAAATACACTATTGTCCTACAATCTTGATGAATACGCCATCCCTGTATAAGAGGTCAATATCAAGCATCCATACCACTCAACGCTGTCTTCTTAAAGCTCCTGGTGTTACGTATGAGAGACTTCTGCCTATCTGTCTCACTCTGTTTAGCTGCAGTAGCTGCCATCCTGTCTGCATGTCTGCTTCTGCCGCTGATAGATCACTCTCCTGCCCACCCCTTCAACCTACCCCCTCCCCTCTACACCCCACCATCATTTCAGGGAGCCAGAGAAATGGCTTAGCCATGTGAGGTCACTCAGGTACCAAAAGGCTGCAACCCTGTGACCCCCCCCAAGCCAACCTTCTGACCTGAACGTCATACTTTCTCCCTCTCCAACAGAAAACAAAAACAGTTCTTATCATGCGCCTCTGCGGGTCAAAGAAAAAAAGAAAGCCCTTATATCAATGTGGTGCTTTGACAGTCATCTATCCACATGACCTGTGATTTCTCCAACAGGGTCTGCTTGACACTTACAACAGCAAGGTGACGGTGCGCAGGTTGTCCATCTCTCGCCACGCCTGCCCTTATCTCCTCTCCTCCCCATCTCTCTCCCCACTCCTCCTTGTGTGCACAACTTAATAAGCAAGCAAGGGGTAGATTCCCATTATGGAAACCCTGGAAAATGGCCCGGACATTTTCCCCCATATCTGGGATCTCCATCTGGAGAAGGCACTCTCGCTCTCACTGCCCCCGTCGTCCAATCTCTGTGTGTGTTCTGGTGAGCCTATGCTGCAGAGATGGCTTTCACTCTCCACTGGCTACAATGAGATTGGCCCACCAGGTTGACTCTATTCGAATCGACAACCCATTTCAATAACGTAACAAAACAGAACAGAGTGGTGATGTTGAATAAAACATTTCTGAGAAGTGCCCAGGGGGCAAGATGGAGGTCTTAAATTATCTAAATCTGTACAATTTTGGAACGCTTTAGCAGAAACATACATTAATCTACACATAACATAATACAATCTGTTACATATTGATTTAATAATAGCATGTCATTTAGTTAGTTTCCCCCTTAGTGTGAACTGCACGTCTGTGTGACTGCTCTCAAATCAGTTAGGGCTGCTTCATACCTAAAGTATATGGTTAACAGACTAATAAAGATTACACTGAGGTCAGCGAGTCAGTAATCCCCAGCGTTATTAGTAAAAACAAAGCCTACAGCTTTACGCCATGCACCTCATCACATCTGAGTGCCTATGCACGTGCATAAGGTCCGAACATAATATGGTGTGACTTAAACCATAGAATGAGAAGAGAAAATAAATATGCTAAGAGCAGCAGGGGTGGACCAGGCCAGGCCTCTGTGGGCCTATGTCATCACTCCCTCTGGTCTCGCCTGTGCTCCCCACCCGGGCAAAAGGCTCAATGATTACGGAGGCTCAGCTTCCCTCTAAGAAAGCAAACCGGAGCTGCAGTCCAAACAAGGCCGAGCCAGCAGCGAGGGAGCACTGCTACACCAGGCAGCTCGGGTTTACCATCGCCTCCGACCTGGCTGACCCCCGGGCTTGCATTAGTCCCCCAGCCCAGCCTCTCTAGGACAAACAAACAACCACCACTTACACAGTCAGGGACGAGCAGTGAGGCAGGGAGAGCGGTTGCCACCAGCACTGTGCGGAGGGGAACCTGACCCAATTGGATTTGCTTTATCACCCCATATAATGTCTCCCAGACTGGCCTGTTCCAGTGGTAGAAAATAAAAATTACCAAAAAAAATCTGCCTGCCTACCATTCTGAGTTTGGCTCAAAATGGGCTGCTCCCCCAAAACAGATGGGGAGGCATCTCAAAAATGTTCTCTGCCTCTGGGGACATGTGGTTTTCCCCATCATTATATAACTGTAAACTCCTGGATGTCAGAGATTGGGGATAATAACTTTCAGATGTTGGCAGCCCGGGCCAATGCTGAGACCTGCTGGATGGGAACAGTTATTTGGCAGAGGGGAGGAAGTCCGAGAGATTAGGACTAAGATGTGACAGGGAGAAAAGTGGATCTGGACTGGAGCTGAATGGGTCGCCTTAGTCTATTCCAGTGTGCTCGACATCGTAACGGGCCCTCGTGATGGCCGTGTGGGAGGCAGAAACTCGACATGTGTGTGGAGACAAATTAATATCAAAACCACAGGAAATCATGTCATCCTGTTAACACGCCGAAATCAAGCTAAAGTGCTCGGGCTTGATCCACCACTTTTAGCATTCCATTTCAATTTTCAGCTACATTTGATATGACAGATTTAGTACTCCCCATTGCAGTGCAGATGTGCCACTAATTCAGAAACAGACACACCTCCTTCAATAAATGAATCCTTATAGAAGTGTCATCCCGTTAAACTATATTTATTGGTTTGTCTCACATGGCATTAGAGCATCATTGTTCACTGCCGACGTGGTTGCTGGTTGCCGGCGTGGTCAAGGTTTGGTCACTTAAACTCATACTCCTCTAGTGAAATGAAGCATCCCCTCCAATTTTTATATATTCCAGCTGGTCACTGCATGGTAAAAAGCACAATCCCGTTTTTCTTCTTTTCAAATATTTTTTTCCCCCTTTGCTTTAAAGTATTGATCGCAGTGCTGAACAAGCAGAGGAGTGTTTTTTATTGTAAATCAATACTGATCGATCGGCTGCCTGGGTGTTGAATATGGATCAATATCACACCAGGCTGTGGAGGAGATCTGATTTCAATTGGCAAGAGAAGCACACAGCAGGTTTCCATCAAGTGGTAATTCAAGACATGGGAACATAAGTCAGATGGATTGATATAGACTAGCCAGGACCTTTCTTGCCACTGAACCAGCTCAAGGAAATTTCTGTCATATATCATTAACGCAGTTGGGGCAGGCAGTAAAAAAAAAAAAGAGGGGGAGCAGAGTGCCTCAGTGACCCTCAATGAAGAGCATTGGTCAAACATTGAATAAATACCCCGTTATTAGCATGAAGGTTGTGTTTTTTTAATAAAGAAACTCCAGAATAAAAGTGCAACCAACTCAAACAGAGAAACAGACACTGAGGTTCTACTCTCCATGCACACATACACAGTGTGGTCATGTTCAGTGTATGTGTGCATGGAGAGTGGAACACATACACAGTGTGGTCATGTTCTGTGGAAGTTCTGGTACTGATTATGCGGAGGTCAGCTTGAGATTCATACTGTAAAGCTGTTTTTAATTTACTGAACAAATGTCCTGGAGAAAAGTGGTGAATGGTGAAATATTTTCATTACACTTATCATACGGGCGATCTTTATTAAACCTGCACATTTGTTTAATTTAAGCACGGCAACAAAATATATTACACAAAGCGCATCGAGCGTGTGTGTATGTTAAAAAAAAAAAAAAAAAGCAGGTCACCTCGTTCATTCATCACTTGTTTGTGATTCCTGAAGAGAGGGGCACTGTTCCAAATGACAGCATTGTAAAACAATAAAAACAGTGCTATAGTTAGAAATAACTTGTCACTTTTAATAAATGACACTGGTTCAGGGCTCTTTCTCTGGGGCTTCTCCTCCGATACATCCCAGGCACCCCTGGGGCCAACAGAGCAGCCAGCAGACCAGCTTGTTTCCCCGAGGTAACTGATGACCCTATCCCTGAATTCCCCCATCTTTGTCCTGTGACCTCACACCAGCGGGAGCAGGACCATGTCCGATGAAATCTTCAGACTGCTTCCCATCCTAATCTTGCCCGTGTCACACTACAAATTGCTACATTCAGAAAATGGAAATAGATTGAGGTGGAGGTGGAGGGAGGGACTGACAGAGGTAGGGAAAAAGGGTAGGATGGGAGAGGTGGGGGAGTGGAGAAGTGTGCATCGACAACCAGTCCCCTAAGAAAAATACTTCAGGAAAGAACGACTCGGGAGATCCCGACAAGGAATCACATCTCAGCGAACATATTGATCTGATTTACAAAACCTCCACTCTAATGCGAAACAAATGGCGTGGGCGTGAACTGGTACTTAACCATAAAACCCCAGCATTACTCCGTCTCCGATGAAATACCACATATATCCCTCACCAGGGCCTAATGTGCTGTTTTACGGCCAGATACGACTGAGGTTGACCCAACAGTTTGTTTGACAATTAGGGGAAACCTAATAAGGATTGAATGGGAGTGAGAACATGCCAAGAGAAAGAAAGGAGACCCTTTTTCAAAAGAAAAAAATGGCTAAAAAAACACTGGTCTGAGTGACCTAAATGTGATTCACAGAATCAGGAGCTGTTTGACAAAGCTCCTGCGTCATTAATGCTTTAACCAACCAAACAGCATCTTCAAAACAGCTACAAAGTTTAATTATAAAAGAGCGCTGCTAAATATTTGAGAAAGAGTGGCATGTTTTATTCACTGCAGATTTAATTTCAATAATGTAGGATTTTCACCATGGTGGCTTATTGCAGCAGTGTGTCAGGAAACAGTGAATAAATCTTAATAGATTGTTTTCTTTCATAATATCAAAATAAATCACTTACATTGCTCCAGAGCCGGATTTAAATCACATGAACGCAGCGCTAAACCAAGTCAGTGAAGGCAACTGGAGACAGTAAACTTTAACAACATATACAAAAAAAAATGTTTGATAACCTTTTCTTATTTCTCCTGCAGCGTGTATGTGTGTGCGTGTGCGTGTGTGTGTGTGTGTGCATGTATACAAGGTCCAGTGTTGCTCTTGGCCCGGCATTCATCCCATCACCCCAGTTCTGGCCTTGTTTCTGTCAGCAGTGAACCAGGGGAGTAAAGAGTGAGGGGGGGGGGGGGGGGGAGAGGAGACCAAGAGAAGGAGAGGAAGAGAAGGAGAGAGGGAAAGAGAAGGGGGCGGTGAAGGGGGGAGGGGTTGTCTCCATGGACAGATGGACTGCTCTTTCTCAACACATGTGGAACCATGTTTCGTCTTTCACTGCCGTCAAGCTGGAGCCGAATCCGTCGCTCTGTTGGCCCGCGCCACTCTTTCGTACTGCACACCTCTCTCTTTAGCACAGCACACACACAAGAGCGCAAACACACACATACATGTAAGTGAGTGCACACACTGAGACAGACACACACACACACACAAACATCTCCGTCTTTCTCTGCACACATGTTAAAGTCATCACCCCTGCTCAGCGCTAGTAAAACACAACACCCCCGGCTTCTCTGCTGTTGTCAAGTCTTGCCATTAGCTGATGCCACTGGGGAATCCTACCCCAGTGAGGTGGGTCTCCCTCGGGAACGTCAGGCACCACGTTACGTTCAGCCGCCACTCATGTGAACCCAAACATGTGAGCATAATTTGGAAAATATCATTTATACTGTGCGTCTTTGTACGTGTCTTGACATTTACAAACTGCGATAAAACCGACATGAGGGAGGAGGGAATAGAAAACAGGGCAAGAATAATTTGAGGTAATGTTTTGCTTAGTGAACAGTATTACCCAATCCTGGATGTTGGAGTACTGGGAAGGAGGTTCTGGCTCTGGGGCTGCAGAGAGGGTCTGGGTTTCATTTTTCGGCAAGTGCAAGCCAAAGGAGAGCTGCCAAGTACAGCTTTCGCTCTCAACACTTCCTGCTCTTCCTACTCTGGCTCGGGAGGAGACAGGCTTCACTCAAACATCACGTCAACATAGGCAGGGGTGGCCAGTTTATTCTCCCATTTCTCAATGGGCGACAGAAACTCACATCTGTCACATGAATTACACCAAACACAGCCATAAATAAAAGACAGACATGGAAATATTTTTAAGCCACAAAAAAAAAGGTGCACGCAGGTGTTTGCATGCCTGTGTAAACAGAGAAAGAGAGTATTTCCTATATAAGTTAACAGCTTTAAATGACTCGCTGTAAAGCCTAAAAAAAACATTGCAGCGCAGGTCCCACAGCTCAAAGGTATAATCTAAAAAATCCAGAAGCAACACCTGCAGCAATCAACTCTCAATCACAACAACAGTGACCCCATCCACTGCATCATTTTCATTATGGATGGTGGGAGCGCAATGCTAGATTAACACTACCTACCGAGTGCCATCTTAATTGCCCCTCTGCAGATGCAGTGAAAACATGTCATTTAGGCACTTCATAAACAGACTTCTCTTCGCAGGTTATCAAGACAGCCGCTCAGTGGAAACACACCCTCTTTTCCAATGCTGATGTGCAATTAAAATGGTTTTAGAAATCCTCTTTGACAGTCCAGGGCTTAGCCAAAAATGTAAATGACATTAAAGGAGACAATGAATTTAATTTTGTTTAATGTCCCCTTTCGCTGATTCTCATTTACATCACATTTCCACATAAAGGGCTGACCTTATAAATACTGGCATTTGTTCAGCTTTTGGAGGTAATCACGGTTTTGCAAAAACCAGATGGGAGCACACAAATTTTCCGATTTGTTTCTTAGAAGGCCGAGGGAACCACATGTGAGACGTTCTAAGACTGCGGTCTTTTGTTTCTGGTAAACAACTTGACAACAAGTCAAGTGCACTCTGGGAAATGACCTCGTAGGTGTTCCACAAATGAACGATAACGCAAAGTCATTTAGAAAATACAGGCTCACTAATGAGGGACATAACGGAAAGCTAAGCAAAATTTACATTAGGCCAATTTTTAATTGCATTAACACACGAACAGGTGCGGTGAGGCCTTTATAAATGAGCTAAATGAATAAAAGCCTCCCACAGCACAACCATGTGTGCTGACCAAAAAAAGAGACAAGGGGAAAAATAAGGGAAAAAACAAGTCAATGTCATGAATTATTCAGTGGCTGGGCTTCACTCCAAAGGTCAGTGCTCTTTGACCTTTGTGACAGGAAGTGAAAGGGAGTGCCGAAGCCGCTGGAATAAATGGAGCTGACATGTTTAGATCTGGTCCAGAATCCGTTTGTGAATGGCAGCGTAAATTGACACAGGATGTTAAACTGTATGAACATACATTAAATTCAGAATTCATATATGGGTAGAATGCACATTGACAACACATTCTCTCTCCGTCTGTCTCAATTCGACTTACATACATTGTTGCAGCCTCTCGGAGTAAAACGCGACCTTTGAACCCTGACACGCAGAATGAGTAATTCTCTCTCCTCTTTCAACAACATGTGCTGTCTTATTACAAAATCCATGTGTAAGCCTGAACAATGTATCTAATCTTTCACACAAGAGAAGACAGAGTCAATATGCAAGAGAGTGAAGACAGATACCAGACCAGGAGAGTCATCGCAAATTGAGTTATGTTTTGCTATACACTACATGCACTGTAAATGGGAAAACCATCTAATCAGATATTGGGTACCTCATCACTATAATTCTAAAGACTCAAATTACCGACTGAATAAACCTACACCCCCACTTACGTTAAGGCATCATTAACTTATAAAAGTGACATCTGTAGCACTGCTGGATTTATAAAGGGGAGAGATGATTATGCCGAACTGCAAAGTGATGCGGTCATAGCAACAGTGCTACAATTAGTCACAGGATATATTCACTGTTCCTTTTATTTAGTGTAAACACCAACTGACTTTGACATTTTTACGTTCTAAATGGATGTTGGAAGAAAGTAAACAGTATGCTCACACTATTAAAAGACAATAGGCTTTTTCTTTTGTAGCGCAAAATGTGTACCGACTTTCCCAAAAGATATTGAAATTTGAGTCACAACGCATATAAACCCACCCAAATGCCACTAAAATTGGGCCTTTCTTCATCCAAAAAGGAGTATGAATAATGCAAGGGCATCAAATGTAAGTGTTGAAATATTTAAAGACCAAGCAGTGCTGAAACTTTGTGACAGCTGTTGGGCCTATATCTAACCAACTTTTTTTTTTTTTTTTTTAAAGAGAATCCTTCCTCTTCAAAAATCTGAGTGAAAATCTGTATCAAAACTCTGAGAGAAAATAGGGTAAACAGATGTCTGGCTTGACCGCAGGAAAATAGGACACATTTGGAATGATAAGTTTCCCAAACTCCGTTGGATATGCCAGATCCATGGGAACGCCAGTTAATGTCTTGCTAGATGCCAGCTAGCTGTGTGCGCTTTCCCCTCTTACCATCTGGGAAAATGTTACAGCGAATGAACGCCATCAATGATTCACTCCAAATCTGTTTCTTAAGGTTCGGCCATGCTACTGTTTCTCTAGAAAATGTGGCAGTGCTAGCTGGTTTTCACACTGTAATTGTAGACAGATGAGACATGCCTGATTCAACAATCAAACCTCTCCTCTAGGTTTATGTCACTCAACTATGTTCTACTCAATTGGAAATAATCAGTTTCTGCCAGCAGCGACCGCAGCACAGGTGCCTGTAATGATGTGCATGAGAAAATGACAGATGTAACCGAAATGGCTGTAAAACATGGAAGCTTTAACTAAAAGCTTACCCATATGCACAGAGGGAATAGTCAGGTAATTGCGGTAAATAATCTTACGTAGCAAGCCCACAGTGTGCTCTGGTCATGTCCGTAACTCTTGATAAACCCTGCAACCTTTCACAAGCACCCCTCTCTGCAAGACTCCTTCAGTCACTGGGAACCTGTGTGGGTCTGTTAGTGTGAGCTGACGGGCTCATAGTTACGACATGGAGACAATGGGAGGGTCTAATGAGGAACATATGCTTTTGTGTTTCAACAGAGCCGCTCATTGTGCAAGGAAAGGGATACTCTACTCCTATTCAGACTCGTCACAATGAAAATCCGAGCCCTCCCTGAGCCTGAGCTTACAATATCCATCCGCTTCTTTTTTCCCTGTTCTTGTTTTTTTTTCCCACCCCTCTTCTTGACTTTAATTCTCCGTGCATTCATTTTGCTTATTGTACTTATGTTACATGTTTTGTCCCACAGATTGAAGAACACTGGTGTGCGAAACCCTAAGCAGTAAAAGGCAGCAGAGTGACACAAAGCAAACATAAAAGCAGCGGAAATTGGGCAAAAGTAGGCGTCTCAAGTTATATGTTACTGTTCGCACTATCGTCCCTTCACTAACAAGTGCACTTGACTGATAAAATAAGCAATCCACTATTCTGACATTTTCCTAAACACCTCAGTACTTTTCATGCATATGATGCACTGTGACTGCCAACATACAAGCAGTCTAAGGACGCGCATGCTTGTGTGTGTGTGTGTGTGTGTCTCTGTCTGTCTGTCTGCGTGTTTGTGTCCTTGTCTGTGTCTGTGTGTGTGTGTGTGTGTGTGTGTGTGTGCGTGCGTGTGTCTGTGTGAGTTTGAGTTCAGACAGCAGTAGCTCTGGTAATCCATCCAGGCTCCCAGGGCAGCCAGCTCCTACTTCCTGATGCATGAGAAGCCGCTGGAGTGGAGTGGCAGCAACAACTGCTCAGCCCTATTTGATTACTAATAAGAGAGTTGTCCCCTCTGTCAGATACCAGGCATTCTCCACTAAGCAAACAGTGATTCCGGCTAGTCAAACATTAGCATTGCTGTCTCTCCCTACTACGTGGTGAGAGTTACATTGAGATCGACGATCAAACTACACCCCCTACCTCACCCCTATATCCACCATGCACACACACACACACACACACACTAACTACCTACACATATTCAGACTGACCAGGACATATAGTTACACAGTGTGAGAAAAATGTCAATGTCTGAAAGAAGACCATTTATTCTCCCTCTTTAGAAAGTGATGAAGGTAATATAAATGTGGTAGATGTAACTTCCCTGAAGGTGCAGAACAAAACAGCAGACATAAAATGTTTATCCCTGCTAAAACGAAACTTTAATGGCATCTAGCTCGCAGCTAACTTGAGAGAAGGAAACAGTCAATGAAAAACAACTATTGACAGTGTAAGCATCACTGTCGTAAACAAAGAAGGGAAGCCAGCCAAATAAATGTGAAGTTGCCTGAGCTAATTAGGTGTATTCCCAGCATGATCCTCTAGTGATTGAACCACCTGTGATTGAACAAACCATATCCAGGTGGTGACCGCCCCTCGGTGCACAGGTACCTGGGAAAGACGCCCCTCAGCCGCTCACACAGAGTCACCCACAGTTCCCACACTGCGGGCCCTAAGATGCGAGTCAGCCCAACTGGGCCGTCTGGCACACCGGGAGGGAAGTCATTTGTTCACTAGCTCATCCATGTGCCTGCTCATTCACTCAGTCACTCGCTCGTTCGCCCGTTCACAAACATAGAAGCAGCTGCACACAAGCCTACCTGTCAATGATCACAGGGTCTGATGGAGTCTCGTTCCTGTTTCCACAGCTTTTCTTGTCGCAGCATCGGCTGTGGGAACATAGACAGTGCGTTTCAAATAGAAAATAAAGAAATAATGCACACAAAACCACATACATTTATTAAGTACCTTGGAGTGGTTTTGATATCGGGAAGAAAATTGCAATGAGATTTCCTTCACTCAATCTATCCATTCCATTGATGCTGATGGCTGATAAAAATGGTGAAAACAACATGTTGTGTTGTTTGGCTTAGTGTTGGAGGGGAGGGGAGTGGGGATTGGGCCAGGAGGCAGGGGAGTCACTTTTCACAGCTTCAGCTTTTGTTTACCTCTAATTGCCAAGCTGCTATTTCTGAGGGAGATGCAAGGTGCCACCCTCAACCAATATTTCTGCGGGGCATTTATCAATTATGGCCTCAAAAGCACTAATCTATCTTCCACCACATGTTTCAACCATCTCCTCCCTAAGCCTATAGCTAGCTGCCTCTCACTTCTTTGATTGGGACTTGAATCAAAACTGCAAAAATAAACAAATACATCATCCCAGCTTCAATTTGAAATGAAAACATAACTATCTGTGAATAAGATTGATTTATGCCATATGGTGCCGAAAGAAATACAATTTTGTGCAAAGCTACTGTCAGTCAACCACACGCTATTTAAATATGTCTGATTTACATGGCTTTCTAGCAGCAATAATGAAAAAGTGTTTTATAGCTAAGGTGCTGCAAGGTATTAGAACAAAACTGAATAGTGTCTTACAAGCCTAAAAAAATAAGATATAATAAGATATCAAAAGATTATTCTTATTATAACAGTTCTTATTATGTATATCTTCTTATCTGATCATAAGCAGCAGTTCTTTATTCAGCAGCAGAATGCACTTCTTCTTCACAAAAAAAAAAAATAAATTACCTCTAGAGCACGAGCATATTCAACGTGTCACAAATAAGTGATGGATGCATGTATAAATTGAGCGTGAGTGATGAGTTTATGCATGGAAAAAGACAAATCATTCTCAGCTCTCATGCTGCACTTGCGCTCAACCAGTAACTTGAACAATGCACCGGTGCGACAAAGGAGAGGTTAACCGACAGTATCCGAATTCAATGTTCACAAAGCTCATGCTGAGCTCAACAATAACAACAAAAGGCGTTTTTCCTTTTAGTATCAATGACACCGCTGAATAGCAGCGCAATATGAGAGGTTGAGATTTATGTGGTTAAATGATGCTAAAAGGCTCGCTGATCATTGTTGACAGGTGGGATCAACCGAGAACTGACTCTGTGCTAGAAAGAATTTTAAAAAACGGATACCTGGCGTGCAACGTCTGTGCATAACTTAACAGAAAGCTTATTGTCTCTGGCAGGCTTAAATGATGACATACAATTCTTAAAATATAAAAAGATAAACAAACTACATATTAAAAACCATAACTTGTGTGCTGTGTGTCACTGACTGTTTATAATACATGCAATTTCCCTTCACTGAAAAAGACAGTGAGTTCATTTTTGCTGTCATATTCATATTCATATCAAAGTTGAATCACATCATATCAAAGTTAGAAATGACAGCAGCTCTGTGTGTGTGTGTGTATGTGTGTGTGTGTGTGTGTGTGTGTGTGTGTGTGGTTGCTGAAGGACCACAGGACAGTCTGCATTGCTGCATCACATCATGAGTGTCTAAACTTATTGAAGGGGAGGAAATTACTTTTTGCCAGGATCTGCAAAATGGACAGAGCCAAAATAACGCTTACCTGCACATAATTTCATGAGTCAGAAGAACTCTGCACATTTCTGGATTCTTGTCTTGGCCCTCATATATTATGGCCTTTGGAAGGAAATGAGATGGAAATAAAGTGAAAACACGGTCATCTCTTAAACACATATTAATTCACATAAACTCACAAATAATTAGACTGCTATTTTTGCACTTCATAAGGAAACTCAGGGCATGAATACACATGCTGTTAGGACAACAGAATATATTACACGAGTGCAAAGGCAAAGTAAGAAATGGTCAAGATAATCACATCAGCCTCCCAGTGTTATAAATTATATTAATATAAACAATCAATGGCAACTATAGCTAAATAAAAAACTGCAAAAATAACTATGACCAATAATAATCACAATGCCAACAACAATATTTCCAGTGGCAACAATAATAAAAATGCAATTACAAAATTAATGGTAATGATTATGATGATGACAACAATAAATTGTATTTTTTTTGTATTAATCTAGATAATATCCTGTGGCTCAGACAGACAGAGGAAGAGAGGGAGACAGAGAGATTTTCATAAGGAGAGATCCAATAGAAGTGTCATCAATATGCTTATAATCTGGGGATATTTGGGGGAAAGTGTTAATGGGCAATCTGTTGTTTATTTTGAGCCGCTAACAATGATCTTTCTGTGGATAAAAAGCGGTGTCTGGCGGTACGGTTGAGTAATTTTTGAGCATTGGCTGAAACAGATGGCGTGGAGCTATCAGTTCTGCCGCTCTTCTCTCCCTCCCTCGATCCCTCCCTCCTTCCTCCTTTTCTAAGGATAGACACTTCACTCCCTCGTATACTGAACCGGCACCAAGTGTAAACGAAGGCAAAAAAAAAAAAGCGCCACGTTAATATTGTCTAAATACTTCATAAAGCAACAAAAACAAGAACGCAGTGAAACCAACAGCGTGTCATTTCTTTATGTTGTGATGCCATAATAATAATAATAATAATAATCATCATTTTCATTTTTTTTTTTCCCTTGGCACGTTTGAGGCCAATATGAGAGTGACTTTGAAAAAGTGACATATCTGAACCAGGTCGCATCGCGTTTTAAAAGCTGTCCTACTTGACCTGATGGGGTTTTTTTTTTTTTTTGTCTTTTTTTTTTTTTGTGTGTCTTTTTCTGGAAACCGGGCGATTATCTATATTGGTTTGATTTATGTCGCTATTTGCAGCTGTAGAAACAGAAATCCATAAATTGCTTGTTCTGCGTCATTGACTCGGATCACTCGCACAGGAATGTTGTCTGTGACCAGTGGTCCAGGATTCACGGCTCTATCCAGCTCTGCACTAAAACCCTCTATTTCATGACAAAACGCGAGGCGCAGAGCTGAAATATGGAGTCCTGATTTTATTCCCATAATTATAATTACGTTTGCAAATCTTTGCGTTGCCTTGAAATGTGCATTAAGACCTAATAATAGCATTTTGTGCGCTGGGCTCTCCGGGTTAAGAGTCACTCAAATGTTCATGAGCAATGGGAGTAAAATGCACCTCAGCAAAAAAAATAAAAAATAAAACCGGTGGTGATATTTAGATTTAGAAATATAATACTATATGCAAATTTTTTAAATGTGCTTAGAGCGTCACCTCTGACTCTTTGCAGAGAAAGTCAAATCAGATCATATGGAGCAGACACAGTGTTTAAATTTTAATGTTGGACAAACTGAGCCTGCAACTCGGGCAGAATTGACTTTAGAGTCTTTGCAATATGATATGGACAAACGTAAACAGTCGAAATGGAAGCTGTCTCTTCTTGTTACACGAGTAATTTGGTTTTATTTTTGTGCCACAACTGCATTTTGCAAGCAGATTTTTTATTTTTTATTTTTTTTGAGGGGGAGGGGGGTGGGGGACCGTGTTCTGTGTGTATCTCATGGGTGATCATTTGCACGGCATGTTAAGGTTTTGCACACGTGAAGCATGAGCAGGGTTGCACACTGTGCGCACAGAAACAAGTGTAACAGCAGCTTACCTGCTTCGTCATGGAATCGATTAACCGTATGTAAAGATCCTGTTCTGTTCTGACGCCTGGGGAGAGATAAGGAAGGCCACTTGTGAATTTTGAGGAATTACAGGGAATGCATTTAAAATAAAAAATAAAAGCCATGCAAAAAAAAGTTGAACATGTAATAAAAAATGTAAAGAGCTCAGACAGTGGTCAGATTTATGAAATTACCAGACTGCATTTATTATGACTATTATTATCATTATGTGGGTTTATGCAGACAGACACGCTCATGTTTGATATATTTGCACGTGTTGTCAGGATGAAAGTTTAACTCACCATTGCTGTACAATAACTGTAGTTTGTAATGTATCCCATTGTTAGTTTTTTCACTGGTTGGTTCCTGCAGGAGACAACAGTTTGTGAAAATCAACATCAACAAAACAACCGCCTGTCGCTATATCACATGTCAGTGTGTTGGGGGGTGGGGGGGGGACATATTTATAGTTTCTGTGCAAAAGAGGAGAAACAGCTTTAGTTGTTAAAACGACTCTCTGTCATCAGCGAATTGAGTTTTTTAAAAAAAAAATCAATATTACACGTGACATCCCCTTAGTAACCCGTTGCCATTTCAGTGAACATAATTTCGATGCATGTGCTGATTATGTACGGGGGGGTGGGTGGGTGGGTGGGGGGGTGCATGTATTTCTAAAATACACCGCTTACTTTTTCTTTCTCCACAAAGTCCACAAAAGCTGTCCTTTCGATCTCCACGGGCTGACCCTGTCTGTCATACAGCGCCAGGACGAAATGGAAAAAATTGGATTTTCTGAGGTTGGAAGGGGGCTGCTTTTCATAATGTGCCCGTGCCAAGCCGACACCGCTGCGGGGAGAAAACAAGAGACCATCTCGGTTAAGCACCGGACACCGGGGATACTAGGTGATGGAGGAGCTGATGGAAACATTGGAGATGCAGAAGCACGCTTGAGTACTAGGGGGGGGGGGGGGAGAGATTTCTTGATTTGTCACAATAATGGGTAATCTGATGTAATGAAAGAAGGGAAAGCCGAAGGGGGGGCATTTATTGGGAGACCGTAATTGATACAGAGTATTCAGGGGATTGAGGGGTCGATATGATGAAGAGGGAATGCGTGAGAAAAATCAGATGCTTTTTTGGCATGCGTACCTTTGGGCGGCTGTGTTTGCATCCACCACCCCAGCTGTGTGCATCCAGGAGCGGACCGAGTTCAGTCCACCCAGCGGTTCCTCCTTCATCGTCGTCCCACCCCGCGGTATAGTCTCCTGAATCCCAAACATTTAGGACAATCTGCGTGGAAAAAAGAGCCTCCTGCGAAATTAGGGGAAAATAAACGTCCACGCGTGTTATCCTTTAGGGTTTTTGCTTTTCACGGGATAAGCAGCGGAGAGCCGATTCAGACTTGCGAGGGAAAACCCGGTCCACAGGTCTTGCCTCCCTCTTCAGTCCGTCCGATGTGAACAATTCTCAAAGTGCTGTACTTAGTTAGAGCGGTATCCACAGACTGGAAAAGTGAATTGTTCAACAGACAAGATTTTTTTTTTTTTTTTTTTTTTTTTTTCCTTGTGTTGCTATTGTTCCTCTTTGTTTTTTCTTTTTCTTTTTTCTTTTTTTTTTGTTGTTGTTGTGTGCTATTCACAGAAAAATCGATGGCAGTTGTTTGTGTTTGCGGGTGATGCTGCTCTCAAAGTGCCCACATCCCCGAAGCACCGCATCCAAAACCTTCAGGACTTCTTGTTGAATAAAAAACCCACTCCTAAAAAGGTGCTGCTGCTGCTTCTCCACAAGACAAACACAGGCAAAGGCTGATCACCAGTGGAGGTGTTCCTAGTACACAGGAGAGGTGGATAAGGGGCCCTTTCGCGTCGTGCAGGATGGATGGGAACATGCAAAACTAAGCCCTCTTTCCCCGAGGACTGAAATCTTTCCCGGGAGCCAAAACTCTAAACCCACGGGAGAGGCGCTGTCAGAATATGACGCGGCGGGGGGCGTGGCTTTGACCATATATGGCGCTGTGACGGTTCCTGTCAGGCAGTGGCGCTCCACTGTACGGGTGCAGCCCTGTAGTGCAGCAGCCCTGAGAACACTCATTCGCTCCACTTTTCCTCTTGCTTAGGCCCCTCTATATGTGGTGAGTTTGATTTTTTTAATGATATGGACAAAATTCAACCGGGTGCAACCATCACACGTAATGAGGAAAAATAAATAAATAAATAAATAAAAATAATACATAATAATAACTCGGAATTCAGGATTGATTGCTTATTAGTTTTGAGCTGGCCTAATGGTGGCAATTTCCGTGATTATATTGGATTAAAACGAACAGTTTTTGACATATTTATTCGATTCAACGTGTTATTGTTATTATTACAAATTGACTTGACGAGATTGTTCACTAATGTATCGGAAGCATCTCAATAGCTGTGCGAATACAGGCCATAAATCATATTTCAATAATGGCATCATGTTTCTTCATATAAGTGATACATTTTTTATTGTGCATTTTCTACTCCACGCTGCGGGATATTCTACTGTAATTAAAATGTAATTAATATACGCTGATTTCAGAGAATCAGACATGATTATAAATCTATTAATCTATATTAGCTTTTCATGGGGAGTTTTTAACAGCATTTTATTATTGAGTTTCAATTGTTCTGATGTAGAGAATTTCTTTATGTATTGCGATATGCATAAAATATGAACAAAGTTTGAAAACCAGACCGTAGTCCCTTAGCAACCATATTATTAACGTGAAAGCAAATCAATCCCATCACTGTGCCATTTGCAGGAGATAAAGTCAGATCTTCTGACCTCTTTTCATGGGCTAAAAATCAGAGCCACAGTGTCTCGTGACATTAAACAAACTTCGGGAAATCCATGGTCCTGTGTCTTCTTTATTTCACGCACGTCCTGTAAAATCAGTAATAATCAGAAACATCTTAATCATTTTTAAAGAGCCAACTGCCTACATGTCCGACTCTGTCCGAGAGGGGCAAGCAGGCAATTCGGTTCATTAGTGGTAAAAAGGAGGAGAGGATGGAGGGAGAGAGGGGAGGGTGCGAGGAAGAGAGATGTGTGCTATATCCTGAGCAATCTATCTAGCTGGTGCTGAGGGTTAATAGCTGCTGCCAAAGATAAGTGAATTATAAGCTGTTGCTTTCACCTCTACACAATCTATTGCCAAATTGCCCAGTCACAAAATGAGGGTGTGGATTTTTTACCTTTTTATTATTTAAGAGAAATCCACGTTTCAATTTGTGAAAAAAAAAAAAATATCAGGAAAAACTCAAAGGGCCCCCCTTTGTAAACATTTTTATCTTTTTTCTTCTGAGATGAACCAAACCGAGACGCGTGTTGCAAACGTTTTGTGTGTTCTACAGAGATTGCAAATATCTTTTTTGCACAGAACTCACTATGCTTTTTTTTTTTTGTTTTATTTTTTTGTGCACAGTTTCAAGTCGCTTATTAGAACTTAACCCCTGATTACACGCACCAAGGCGATTTAAATCAGATTATCAAATTAGGAGACTTTGAGACAAATCCTCTTAGATCTGATACTGTTGACTGGAGAGGGAAAATGGATCTCCACACCCGTCACGTAGGTAACGATGCTGTCCTGAAAGGGAGTTTTAAACCGTATTTGACAACAAATGCAGCTGCCCCGCTATTTCAGAAGATATTAGAGGAAAATGAATGCAAATCTGTGTGCAGGAGCCATCTGGACGTGGAGAGAGGGAGTCAGCTGCTCCACACACTGAGGCGCGGAGCCTGAATCCGTCTCAGCTCATTCTGTGGGATCATCTGCGTGGTGGGCTTACACCGTGGAAAATGCGCTCTCCATCATTAGGTGAAATGTTATAGCATCAAAATAAAGGAAATGTTGATCCCCGTTGGTTTTAGTGCCTGCGTGCATGAAAACTTTGCACGGGCGTGGAATTAAGAGGATCTTGAGGCACATTTTATAATTTCTCACCTTAAAAAAAAAACAACAACAGCAAAAAAAAAAAACGCTGGAGGTAAGTGATGGGTGACAAGCAGGGAGGCAAGAGCAAAACTTTGCGCCTGATCTGTGCATCCTGGCCGCATTGAGCCAGGCTGTGTGCGCGTTTAAATGACCGCTTGATGACACGGAGGGCTGTTTTGTCATTCTTCTATTCAGTGGACACAATGAATGAACCCCCCACAGATTTGAGCCTGACCACCGATATAAAAACCAAACTCCTCGGGACGCGTGGCTCCCAATAAAAGTGTACGCGGTGACTTCGAAGACCTCCCGTCTCGACGGGACGAGCCTCCTCCGTATTGGGGGTGACGTCTTCTTTTTTTGTGTGAATTTACGGGGCGAGGCCCTCGTGATCTCCTTAAATTTGCATGTAAATGGCGACATCAGCCTCTACGCGTGCCAGGGGCCAGCGGGCCTCCCAGATGTCAGGGCAAAGTCAATCAGCCGGCCGCTGCCCAGCTGTCCATCGATGCACTTTATTGGGACAACACTTTCATTATGCTCACCTGCATTGTTTCCTAATGAATTGATTGGCAAAAGACGGGGGGGGGGATAAATCTTATTAGCACCCACCCAAGCAAGTTCGCTCACGGCTTTATCACAGAGGTTGTTTTAAAGTGATCTTAGTGATTTCGATTAAATATTAATCAAATACGCCTACAGTCACGCATCGGTCCAAATTCCATATGGAACAAAGAGGAAGTCAGTTCACTTATTGTTTACAGCAACTCAACTAACAGCGTTCCTTCCATTGTTCAGACCTATAATGGGCCATTTTGTGTTTCACGGTTAAACTTGGATTGTACTTATTTATTAATGTGCATGTGCAAATAGCGCGCAGAAAACCCGTTTCACCTTTACTGCGAGATGCACAGCCTTTGTTTGAATATTCCCATCACTTGTAGCTGCAGGCCTATTTTAAAAGATCCACTTCGCGTAAATTGACATTTTTCTCAGAAGTGGGAAAAGAATTTGACGATATTGATAATGAGTTTGATTGATATATTTGATTGAAATGAGTAAGACGCTGCCTCCTCGTTGCAAATCACAGCCTCCTTGCAAACTTTGTTTCCAGAAGACATTAACAGCACAAGCCTAATAAATGCACGTGCGACATTCGATATGGCATATTCTAATATATTAAAATACAGCTTAGGCGTTATTTTTAATTATAGGGGTAAAACACAAATGGCCAAGAGTGATGAGATCAATCATGTAGGTTATTCGTGTCAAGTAGTTATAGCTGATAGACGGACAGCGCCCCTCGTTGGTTACACTTGAGATCATTGTGTCGATATGAGGCAGCTGTGTTCCTCAGTGACCAGATAGCTAAATCTCAACATAGGGTTATCTACCACCTCCCCGCGGCCCTCCCCACAGCGGCCCACTCGCTGACAGACCGCGGGGGGACCGAAG
>JAVQJF010029271.1:0-18013 GCA_036023855.1 Gadopsis marmoratus | reverse complement strand
ACACGCACACACACACGCACACACACACACACACACACATACAAACACCCAGATATCCACACAGAGACAAGACACTTTGACCTCCAAAACACTGTGAACACAAGATAGAATAAGTTATTGGTCGGAGTGACTTACTCATGTTCTGTCCGGACCTTGTATGTGCGCATGTGTATGAGACGCTGTGCTACACCAGAAAGGTCAAAGGTCAAAAAAGGAAAACTTCGCTGTTTGAGAACCTCCTTCTCTCATCCTCTGGGGCGAGAGAAGGAGGCTCTCTGACACAGATATAAAGCTAAATACAGACAGAACCGCTGATCCAAGATACACAAGCTCTACACCAGTATCCACCTGAAGTCCTCTACTGCTGCACAGTCCCTGGTGCAGTTCTGTGAGCTGCAGCCCTCCCTGCTGGATCAAAGCGGCCATTGCAGATTTAATTTCCCTTATGCATACCTGTAGGATGAATTCACATTTCTCATGTCCCTCTCCATAGCACATAGTCAGCCTCCTCCAGCTGGGAGGCCTTCAGATTCTTGCTCAAGGACACTTCAGCAGGGCAGTGGCACCAAGGACGAGAAAAAAAGACTCTTTCACAAGAAGAAGATTTAGTGAGCTGTGAGGTGTTGGCTGTGCAGGTCTGCTCTGCTCTCAGCTGTTTAAACGGGGAAAAGAATCAGCCTGACTAAATGTGGTTGCTTCCTGTTTTTACAGACACAAAGAAGCTCTGATCTAAACCGTAAGATGTAGGGGGGGGTGCCTTTTGTCCTTCCATGTCAATACAGCCGAAATAGCAAAAACACATTTAAATAGATGAAACAGGCAAAGATGTAAACAACTGTTTTATTAAGCTCTGACGATGGTACAGTGCTGGGCACGAACGGACTGTTTTGTGAAAATACAGCATCTTAACTCGAAATCAACACAAACATATTTACAGTAAAAGCTCTCAGTTCACATCAATGGATGAATGTGCACCCACTCTGACAGATGAGAATGTTTTGGAGGATGATGTTAGTCACATTTTGACAGGTTAAGTGATGAATATTGTTCATAAAGAATTAACAGCATTAGGAATTACACATTGAGACCTGAATGGCCACTATTTGCTCCAATCCTGGCTGACCTCTAGATCTGATATTGCTATGTGGAGCTAAAGATAACGGTCCTGCCACTCCTGAAATCAGGCCGGTGTGATTTAGTTATATGCACATATTTTGCATCAAAAGCTGATTGGACACCAAAACGTGGGTCAAATTTAATTATCCGCACCGCTCTATAGAGTCTTTAGAGAATCACTAAGGCTTTTATACTATTCTTTTTGACAAATATCATTTGCAAAATAACATATGTTACAGTAGATATATACATATATACAGCATAGCGTCTGTATGGTCTTTTTACACCATTATGGTATTTCACAGTGTGTAGTCACTTGAGCGTTCAGTCTAAAAGAGTCAGCATGACGTGGCTTCTGAAGAAATACTTTGCTACTAGCAGGGAGGAAAATGAGCGTTATGGCAGACTGTGGCTGATTTAAAAAAAAACAGAAACAGGAAGTGACATGACAGGACTGACATCAGACCTTGAACAGCAGATAAAATGCAAAATTAGATGTTTTATTTTTAAGAACAAACCAAGATCTAACAGAGGTTGAACGTCATCAGAGGTGGAATAACCTTCTCCAGAGGCCAAAACCATCGCCTTGCCTCGCTTATGAGTATCTTTCCTCTCTGCTCACTCTAATGTCTATCCAAATGTTCCGTCTGCCTCTTGTTTTAGATGACACGTCTTGGTTGTCATAGTGATATTGTCCAAGCACCGTGGCTCTGCCCTTTGCACTCCTTGTGGTTGGGTGTCTGTAATTTCTGGCAATGCTTATTCCACTGTTAATGTCATCATTAGTCACTCTGGATAAAAGTGTCAGCTAATGCCAGAAATATGTTCTGAGACGATAGATTGGCCTGGAGAGCAGTGTGCACACTGTCTTTCTTGCAGTAGGTCATTAATCTGATTGGAAAGTATCCGTTTTAAACAGATCAAAGTATCATTGGAGGATTCAGTTTCTTCAGTGCAGCTTACTTAAACAGTTTGTTGTGCTGGCAGATCACTAAGCTGGTTACAAAAGAATTGTACTTGTTTCACGATGAGATATCCTGTTTAGAAAGCCTTACTCACTCACTCCTTATTTAATACAACAAACTGCCAGGAAGCAAAAGCCAGTAAAATAGTCTGCCACTGAAGTGAGTTATTTATAGAAAAGTAATAGTTAGACATTTTAGCAAATATGCTTATTCCCTTTCTTGCGGAGAGTTAGATTAGAAGATCGATACCACCATCAGCTCTCTAATCACTAAAGAGTAAAAATGACAGTTTGCCATTTTACATGGGGGTTATGTGCTGAGCTAAGAAAACAGCAGGAGTAAAATGTTGCATTGTAATTTTGACACTTTTTACACACAATAGATTCCACAAACATGTTCATTAGTGAGCTTTGGAGGTGCTGCTTGGGTGTTTTTTTTCCCCCTTTGGACAGACAGGCTAGCCGTGTCCTTCCAGTCTTTATGCTAAGCTAAGCTAACCGGCTGCAGGCTGTAGCTTCATATTTAACAGATGAGTGATTTTCTCATTTAACTCTCAGTAAAAAAAAAAAGAAAGAAACATATTTCCCAAAAATGTGGACGTATTACTTTAAAATCTCAAATACTCAAAGTGTAAAATATTGGTTTAAGATGTAATTCTCTGAAAAGTGGGATCTCCCTTCTCTCAAATGACTCTGTAGTTTCTATGAGAGTAAGAGAAAGAAAGAGACTGTTCATGTCCTTTAATGACACATCTGACCAAAAATAACTAAAAACCACCTTCAAACCCAGCAGCTCACTGAGAGGAGAGAGGCCTCGGGCTCCATGGTACCGTGAGCACACACACATACAGTAATGAGGTTAGCTCCCAAATGGCACCGTACCATTCTTCAAACAGCGCCGGCAGTCGGCACCATTCAAGCCGTCACCAACGTAATGCAGTGCACTTCACGGCTTTCTGCACTGAGGCCTGTTTTCTTCAAAATGTATAAACTCTGAACTCTGCTGTACCAGAAGATCCTCTTTCTCCTGAAAAATTAATCAATCCAACATGAAACTTGGAGGAACTAAGAAGCTGGGGAGGCTGCTCAGTGCTGTGTTGAAAAGAAATAAAGGAAACAGGTGCTCCCTGGGCCGCTTCGACTAGATAAAGTGACAAAAAATATGACTGATATCTTTCGTATGAATAAAATAAGAGCTCATCACTGCTTTGAGTGCATTTCACTCCATGTATATTTACAACTTTCATCCTGTTAAACTGTTTATTACATTCACTGTTTTCTCAGCTAACACTGATCAGACTTTTTGGCACTAATTTTTTCCCCCCCTAATATCCCACATCATTACATGCATGTTACACACAGACACCGTTCAGAGGGACACAGAGCGGACACAAAACCTACAGCAAGACACATTTTGTTCTCTTTCCCGCCATCAGAGGGCACGAGACGTGATGTGAAACTCACTGAACGCACAGTAATCCGCTTATCCTCGTCTTCTTTTAGCATTACTGTGAACACAAACGACAGGGAGCAGCAGCTGCTAATGCAGATAATCATAATAACTCCGTAAAGGTTTACCGTTATTCATTTCTCATTAGTTACTTTTCAGACTTTATGAGGCTGATAATAATTCATACGTGAAAATAAATACAACTGAAGCTTTTCCTGTTCAGATCAGATAAACAAGCTGAAGATGGACTGGAAAGATGTCAGTTTTGGTGAGACAAAGTCCAGTTGATGCGTCAATCATACTTTCATCGGAGGAGATTACAACAATGAGGAAGCAGATGAAACAACTGGTCCAGAAAGAAATCCACCCTGGCATCATCTGCCTATTCTGAATATCACCAGTTCAGAGAAATCATGAAACGTAACATATTATGTGACCTACGACACAAAGTCTCCTCCCTCCTGTAGCGAAACATCACTTGGCTTTACACTGTACAGATGTCAGCCGGTCTGTGCGCACACACACATGCAGACAATAATTTCACCGTGAGACACTCAAAGAGCTTCCGTTGTTCACCTCCAGGGTCACTGGACCACCAGGCCGGAGAATGAGAGAGCGGAGACATCTGCCACGTTCGTGCTGTTAGACATGATTTCCTCCACCTACTGAGTCCCATTTCTTTGTCTCTTATTCCACTTTCTGTCACCAATGAGCCAAATCGATGCATGAATCTTTAGAGAGTTCCTTACAGATGTCTTCTCGTCCTCTGCAGCAGGACTCCAGTCCATTAGTCTGCGCTGCTTTTCCTTGGTGTGTGTAATTGGCTGCAGGTGTGTGTACATGTACGTGTGTTTATGTGTGTGTGTGTGTGTGTGTGTGTGTGTGTGTGTGTGTGTGTGTGTGTGGTTCATTGTGTGTGGACATTCAGTACCCGGTAGCGTTGGCAGGTGTGTGTACGTTGAGCGTGGAGAAGCGTGTGCCTGCTCCTGGAACAGTGAAGCTGTAAGCTGCGTACGCCACAGCGGAGCCCAACATCAAGCCCGTCATGTAGGAGACTGTCATGGTGTTCCCTGGAGAGAGACACGGAGCAGAGAACGACTGTGGAGCTGATACAGGCAGAGTATAGGGAACTAGCTTATCCAGAGTGAATGGTGTTTTTCAATAGAAGATAATCCCTGTGTTCCCAGCATGTGTGTCTCTGGATACAAACTAGCATTGTGAGAGATTATTAAGGGCTATCTTCGCAGTTCAAAGTGCAGAAGAACAAACGGAGACGGACATTTCAAATACAGTTTGAATGGTAAAAATGTGTCCTGCCACCGTGGAGATATCAGTGTCTAAAGTCAAGAAAACGTCTTGCCCCTCCCACAGCAAATAGCATATAACATGTAAGAGAGTAAGCAACAAGGCTAAGAATGTATTGACCTCAGTTTCTGCTTTTGCTTTGTCCATTGTTTGACTCTCTAAAGAGACTTATGTGTTGTCTGCTTATGAGTCCTCTCCACGGTGCCAGACACAATTAATCTTAATCTCTTAAAATGCCCTGTAGCTCAAAATTATGTTTTCAAATATCTTATTTTGTCTGACCAACAGTCCAAAACACAAAGATATTCAGTTAGCCATGATACACAGAAGAGGGAAGCAGCAAATCCTCACATTTGACAGGCTGGAAGCAGGGAAGGTTGGCTATTGTTGCTTGATACATGACTTGAATGATTACTTTATACATTTTATGTTGATCAGCTAATCCATTTAGAGTTAGGATGTGTTATTTCTGGACCCGTTTCAAGCTGAAATAAGACTGGAAGTCAACATCACTTCAATGTTTCAGTAAGCTCCCACGCCAACCTTTATAATCTATCTATCTCTACATACAAATATTTGCCTGTTGAGGCGAGTAACTCTCACCTGCCAGCTCCCTTTGTTCGGGCGGCACTTTGCCAGCAGCCTGGATCATCGGTACAGACCCGAAGTAGCCGTTGGTGACGCCCATGAGCAGGGAGAAGAGACAGGGCCAGGCGGGGTGGGACAGGGTGGGCGCGCTGGCCGGGTACACGCACATGACGAACAGAGGGATGAAGACCACCCTCAGACAGGAGAAGAAGAGCAGGCGGCCTCCGGACCAGTCGTACGGCAGCGCAGCTAGGATCTGAGGAAGGAGCAGGGGGGGGTTCCAGTGATGCTGGTGGTTAAATTCTCTTCTGATTTGTCGCCAAGTCTTAAAGTTAAAAATTAAATGTACTTTTCTGAAAATTAGACATTGTTCTGCAGTCATTCCCTAAGCTACTGGTCTACTAGCTACTTATGGCAGTTACCATTACAATAAGTCAAAATGCAGAAAAATGCTATTTCACTCAAACCTTTTTCCCTTCAAAGTCAAAATTGTGACTTAAGGACAGCAGATAACATTTTTATAAATTAATAGTCAGATAAGTGCAATTGTTCAAAAATAAACCCGAGTTCTTGTTCTATCCTCACTCTCAGGTTTAATAAATGGAGCGACTCTTAACAATTTCACGAGGTCAAGTCCAGTGTGACTAAAATCCCAGAATCTCAGGGAGTGTGTAAGGATAGGCGGGTCATTCCCATATTTTCTGGGGTACATTTTTTGCACACAGACGAGGTTACAAGTAAAAACCTGTGATATCCCAGTTGACCGAGTGTATTTTATACTTGAGGGCAAGGGTATAAATTTAGCGAGTGTAACACTAAATCTTACTTTTGTCCCCCTCACTCTCACACTTTCAGTTTGATTCATTCACTATAAAGAACCCTAAACCGTGTCCTCTTACTGTCAAACCACTTAATCCCATTAAAATATTAAAATATTCATCTGAGTCGTGACTACAGTGTGCTCACAGCATTTAAACTTCACAAGCAGTAGCAGACCGTGCTATGCACCACATTTCGCCTCTCAAAAATTCATTCAAAAGTGACTGAACTCCATATACCCATATACTAATAAGAATTATGAAAGGGACAACTTGTCCCGGTGCAACAAACAGGTGTATCAAATTACATGATTTTAAAAGAAGGTGGCAAAGAAATTTTAACGGTTAACAAAATCACTCTAATCTGTAGGTTGCTATTATCATAAAGGCCACATTTTTCCTTAAAATCAAATGCTATAAATGGTGAAACCACCTGAAGTTTTGAAATGCCACCAAATCTGGCAAGTTATAAGTTCTAAAAAGAAAACAACAAGGAATGAAAGTGGCCTTGAAATGAATACATATACAGTATATATACTTTTCTCTGTCACAACTTCACATCTTCAATTCTTTCTGTCCGATTTAAAAAACATGCACCTCACCTTGCCGACAAAGTCTGACATGTTAAAGGTGGCCATGATGAGGATGGGCAGCCATTCCCCTAAGGTGGGGTTTCGTATCTCTGACTCCAGGCCAGGGAACAAGCACAGAGTGATGCTGTAGGTCACTCCTATAGACAGCATGTAGGCCCAGATCACACGGGACACCACGTACCGATGCAAGATCATGTCTGGTTAGAGAAGACACACACACAGGGTGATGTTTAAAAACCAAAAGCTCCCACTGGAGCACATTAATTCGCGAGAACAGGAGCACATTCGTCTTCCCAATCAATCACCGGGGGATGCATTTAAATTTCAAATCTATCTGTTAGAGTCAGAGGCTAATTGAGCAGTGAGTAAACGGGATTAAAACAGAGAGTACCGCGGACACCGGGCCAGTTCTTCCTTATCTTGGCTGTCGGGGCGTCAAATCGCACATACGTCCCACCGACAATGTCCTCGACTCCTTCCTCTGTAGAGGAAGGCCCTGTCCCACCGTTACCCTGAGGAGAGACACACAGAGAGACTTCTTTAATACAACAAACACATGACAGACAGAAGATCCTTTGAGGCCAGTCATCAAACCTTTAAATTGAAATGATCAAATCACAAAATCATTTGGTTCCTCATTTCCTGAAATCAATTTCAAGGCTTTTTTAAGAGCATTAAAAGTTCATTCAAAGAACACTAGAGGTAGCCGTCACACAGTAAATAAACATATTATCTTGCAGTAGCCTGAACTTAATCTTTTTGGGGGGGTTTCATTAACACTGGCTTCCTGGCTGCATGAGATCAGCTTTTTATGGCAGCATGGCTATTAAAGTGGATGGTTGTGAGTGGCTGCAGGGTGACGTAACGATGCTAGAGAGACTGCACACACACACACACACACAAACACACACAAACACGCCGATCTATTAGTTGATTGGAGGCTCTTGCGGGCTAGAAGGCACTACTCTTCTTGATTATCTCATAATATAGAGCGCTGCCTTGGTTTCCCCCGGCAACCAGAACAAAGAGCTGTCTGAATCGTCCCCTCAATCAATGACTCAGAAAACACACACACACACAACTGTAAAACACAGGGACGCCCCTCATATACTTGTCTTGTGCGTAACGGCGTACAAACACAAATGAAATACTGACGGCCTGAGGTGATGTGTCTTCCTTTGAAGGCTCTGAACACACACAGACACACACACACACGCACACACGCACACACACACACACACAGACACGCACACGCACACACACACACACACACACACACACACAGACACACACACACACACCACACACATGCACACAAACACACACACATGGTGTGATGAGGAATTTTAGCTCCATGTATGGCGGCGCTGCTTCAAGCATCAGTACAAAGTGGATTTACCTCCTCTTCTGTCATTTCTTCTTTCTCTCATTGTCATGACTGGTGTCTCTCTCTCTCTCTCTCTCTCTCTCTCTCTGCCCTCTCTCTCCTCCCTTGCTCTCTTTCTGTTTTATTTTCAGTTGTGTCTTTTTTTGTCATTTCTATGATTATCCCTCACTCTGTCCCCTGTCTTCTTTCTCCTCTTTGCCTCGACTGTTTTCTCCCGACCTTTTTCCCTCTCATTTTCTCTCTGTTGGCAGGAGGCCTCAACATCTCCCTTTCTCTCAAAAATTAGTCTCCATCTTTGGTTCCCCACATCACCCACCACACTTTCTATCCCTGCACACCTCAATCCTAATAACCCCTACCAAAATCGCTTTCGCTTTCTCTCTCTCAATCCTTCTCTCTCTAAGTGGTAGACAAAAAGCAGGCTGCGGCTTAAATAAATGATTCCGCATTTTAAAACACACACACTCCTCAATCGCCGTGTGCAGCATCACACTGAAACAGGCCAGAGACACACTCCTTGCAAAAATCAACAAGGAAATGGAGTTGCATGACACCACAGTTTAGACATTTCCTCGTTGTCTTGGTTCAAAAACAGTTTGTTGTTGCACCATTTGTGAAGGGTCTAATGACTGAAACATGTACAAGAAACTTTAATGAGAGAATCTGCTGTTCCACGTGGTGTCGAAGAGTCAATCTCTCAATCTAACTTGAAAAACCAGACTTGTGGAAATACCAAAGCTGCTAAATCACTATTACAAAACTTTAAGTTGAAGCAAAATGTCTTAAATATAAAGTTCACTATGTAGAAAATGTTTGACGCATAGTCATAGACACAGATATTAGTTTGCCGTATTGGCATGCTGGCATTTGCTAATTAGCACTAAACACAAAGTACAGCTGAGGCTGATGAATGTCAGTAGTTTTGCAGGTATTTGGCCAAAATCCAAAGTGTTTTGAGACATTAAAATTTTACCCTGATGATGGCGGATATTAAAGTTCATCCTGAGGGAAACAGGATGTGAAACATTTCATGGCGATCCATCTAATATTAAGAGATTTCACAAAACAATCGCAAATGTGAACATCATGGTGGTGCTAGAGGAAAGGTCAGGGGATCCCCTAAGTTATTAAGATTCATCCTATGAGCACCATAAATGTCTGAAACATTTTATGGCAATCCATCCAATTGTTTTTGAGATATTTCTCAAAAAACAGCTGTTGACGTTGCCATCCATGGAGCCATGCCAAGTAAAATCAAATTTTCAGTATATTCACTGTAGGCACACACAAAACACACACACATAAGGAACTGTCCACAAACTTACAAATCTTACTTCCTCTGCAGTGACATCATGGTGAACCCGGTATCCCGTCCCATTGTCACGTGGGTCGGGGCCTTTGCCCGGACCTTTGCCCTGGACATGGTTGGTGTAGTAGCGGACGTATCGGGAGCGGCGGACCAGCAGATGAAGCAGGAAGCAGAGCATCTCCATGCTGATGGAGACAAGGAAGAAGATGAGCGTGTTCCTCCTCTCATCAGTGATCAGCAGCTTGGTGAAGATGCGAGACAGGGAGATGATCACCCCTGCTGTACCTGGGTGGGGGGGGGGGGTACCAGAGAAAGAGAGATGAGAATAATAGCAGGGATGCGAATGTATGCAACACTTTGTCTGTGTGCGAGTACTTACTTTCTCCAGTCATCACCCCCTGTGTGTATCTCTTGGGCAGCATCCCCATGTAACCATAGAAACTGGACTGCTGCACTGAGGAGGGATGAGGACGTGGTTATCAGTGCGCAAACAGTCAACAGTGCAACAACACAATTTATTTCAGAGGCATTTCTTTTAGAACATCCTCAACCCCCGACACGCCACTCGAGACAAGCCACTCTGACCTCCAGACCTCCGCTAATTAAACTGTTACTACTGCTGTCTGAAAGACTCTGTGTTCACACAGTAACAACGAGGAAACAGGCTTCGTGTATACAAGTTCAGCTGAGCACTGAAGCCTCCACTGTGTTTGTCCTGACACTGTTGCTTGTTCATTTAACAGCTCTGAATGATACTATATTTAGATAGAGCATTATGAGCTCCAAGATTTTGTATTACACTCTATATGTATGTATACAGGAGGTGGACAAAATATCATAAACACTAATACATTGTAGTGAAATTCAGTATAATAGCTTCACAATATGACCTTTCTGAAAGCGTTTTGATTGTGACTGTATCAGAGAGGTTTGAATTACACTGTAGTAGACACATATATATATAGGTGTGCCTACAGTAATATTATTCATACTCACTGCAGGGATCTCTCTATAAATCCAAGATATGATGGTGTTGTGAAATTTAACAGCACCAGTATATTCTGCCTATTGTCACTTGTAAGTGGATTGAGGTTGTAACTGTAAAGTTCAATGGAGCAGCGCCATTTTTCCACAGTTTAAAGCTGCAATAATGTCGTTGTTAACCACCTAAGAGCAGCACGACAACGTTGACATAACGCATTATTAAGTTGTGTTAGCGAACAGTGGCTAACACATTAGCATTCATTTGGAGTTGTGTTTCTGGCCACCTGGTAAATGTAAGTCCAATTTTCACTCTCTTTCAGGTTTGTTTTTGGTCTCCACCGACTCCCGAGGGAAATACCAAACAAATAACAACGGGAGGAAGCATAGATAGATAGATAGATAGAAAAGCATTGTTATTAGTAGTACCTGTACATCCAAAGGCCACCACTCCCACTGACACGAGGTTAACGATGTAAGCCTGCCTGGTGGTGAACTTTGCCAGCCAGACATCAAACACGCTGACAAAGACCAGCGGCCCGAGAGCTAAGATGTAACCTGCAGAGCAAAAGACAGTGAAACAGGTCATATTGTGATTGCATGACAGAACACATATTTGACAGAGCCGACGTGCAAGCAGCATCACTTTCATCTGAAGTCCGATCCTGAGTTTATTAACTCCATAGACCAGCTCTCACGCAGACAGCACACTTCAAAAGGCATTTCCTAAAGGATGCAAGCGGAGTTATTTTAACCTGCAGAGGGTACGGTTGTGAAACCTTGCTGCTACGCACGCTGCATATGTGTAGAGATATCAGACCTCTCTTCGGGAGACATACATATTTAAAGAACTTTTTTTCATTTTTGCTCAAAAACATTTTTTATTTGGGAAGGCTGAACGACAGCCTCCAGTGTCTTATTTACACTTGTAGCATTAAAAAACTGCTTTTTAATGAATAATTTTGGGCCGCATTTAAATGTCTCCAGTACCAGGCTTTGTCTTTTGCAAAGCTGATGCAAAATCTGCCTGCATGTGAGCACTTGTATGTAAACTAGAACAGCGAGTTCACTTTAAGAACATGTTTTGAAAGCTGAAACCAAAACTGAAGATGACGCAAGATTTTAGAAAAGTGAAAAACAGAAACACAGAAAGACAGACCCTTGTGAATTTATTCTTTGGTGAAGTTTATTTGAAACATAATGGCAGACTGTATTTTTCTCATATTCTGTATTCTGCTCTGATTAGCCTTGAGGTTCCCAGAGGGTCATTAATAAATGAGTAACATCAGTAGCAAGTTCCCACAATGTGAAACGTTTCACAATTAGACTCTCTAATCTGTGAGTCTCTGTCTGTCTGTGAGCAGGGTCCTGCCTGACCTACCCACAGTGATCCTGGTGTGCATGCTGAGTCTCTCCACCAGCACGTTGTTGAGGATGACAGCCAAGAGAGCCACCAGGATGTACGTCAGACTCATGTCGAACACTATGGATGTCCCTGAAACGCACACAAACACACAGACACACAAGAGCCATGACTCCCGGGAGCTGGACATGAATGTGTGTGCCTGTGTGTGGTGTGCATTTGTGTCTGTAATATTCCTTTGTGCGGTTCTCTGACCACGTGAATGTGTTCATACCTTCAAACTTGTGGTGCAGGTAGTCCACATCAGTGATGAAGCTGTTGTAGGGAAGCAGGAAACCCACTCCAGCCAATAGCATCGCAAAGTAGATGCCATGGTAACGGTCATCAGGGATCGGCTCCTCAAAGTCTGAGTGGGGAAGGAGCGAGTCAGGGGTTAAAGAAGTAAAAGAGCAAACAGTGGTGGATAAAACTGACTTCAAATCATCAGAATTAGGTGTGAGGCCAACACACTCGATCTTCATTAAAGCTGATCAGGACGAATGAAGCCTCTGCTCCACTGGTGCTCACGCAACATCGGACCTCATTCCTGTTGTGTTGGTGGAAGATTGATCGGAGGAGCTGCTGATTACGGACGAGCTGCCCAAGCAGATTCTGCTAAAAACTGGACTTTCGTGTGTTGCAGATGATTCAGTTTCATGGTTAAAGTGTGATGTGCAGGTTCTTTATATAACTGCTCATAATCCCTTCCTAAATCCTGTGAGCCTGCTATTAACAGCTCCAAACCATTTTTGAGCATTTGTATTTTTCAGCCGACTAAAGAGACAAAGCATGAATTTGAGACAATTTATTTCACTTCATAATGTTTTATGTTATACGTGGTTATGGTAACTGGGACTGATAAATTATTTTCCTATTCATCTGATGATGGGTGATGACCTGCACTTGTCTCTTCAGTAATCCACATAATAAATGCCTGTTTTAATAACCATACATTCAAGGGCAGTTCATACACAAGATACAGTTTCTGGAAGCTTTTCCATTACTGCTGCTCTCTTGGGTTTGTTGTTTCTGGGGTAAAAAAAAAAAATAGAACCTTGACATGCAGGAACTCAGTGACGCAGTTCAGTCTTACGGCAGCAGATTTGCTCAGAATAAAGCAAACTGTGTAGTTAGCATGAGCAGTGAACGTCACCATGGCTGCACAGACAGATGAGACGAACGCCGTCTGCAGAAACTCAAACCTCATTAACAGAAAATCCTATGAAGAAAACGGTGCAGAAGCGCCCACACTGTGTGACTGACAGTTCGGTGCGGAAAATGACAATACGGAGGTGTTTAATGGTGGATTTTCCCTCTCTGACATTCATGTTTAGGGACTGAATGAAAATGATTTATGCGGTGACGTGGGGGGGTGAACAAGCAAGATCCTCTGCAGGGTTATTAAGGTTTTCTTTGAACCCAGTTAACCTCCTACTCTCGTCACAACATGTCTCAATAATATAAGAGTGTTAAACTGGTACAACCGGAGCTATATGACTATAATGCAAAGAAAGGCTGAAATAAAAGATACATTTAGGATGAGAAAGATATAAGACCCTCTCCCGAAAAAGTCATACCGAAAGAAACGTTACACCACCATCTGCCCTTTCTGACCCCCGCTCAGCCCTAATAATTTTCACACAGTCCCTTATTAAAACAAACCACAGATTATAGCGTCGGTGAAGGACTGTAATGACAGGCTAGCATTATTTGAGTCTTTTGACTGTGCCTTTCCATGTCTCTGTGTCTTTTGCTTTTCTTCAGGGGAAAAGGCAGACTCAGTCTCCGTCTACTTTGATGCCTGCACACTGAGATGTGGAGACTGACAGCTGCAGGGGAGAGAGAGACTGAGGCAAAGGATGACGAGAGAGGGTTTCTAACAGTCTACTGTAGAGGCCTCACTGTGTGTCCTTGGTCACTTGGTGATCTGATTACCGTGCCCTTTGTGCAACCTGAGTAACCAGGCAACGAAGCAATTTTCTGTTAGCAGGCTCGTCTCCTGTTTTTAACATACATGTGCAGCCGTTTTCTCTCTGCGTGCCACTGTTTTTGTTCTCTCCACTATCTTCTACAAACACGTGCACATACATCATTCAATGCAGCCTGACTTAGTCTTCTTACAGAGTGTAAAGAAACGTGTACACGTGTAATTCATGTCGGTGACTGGTCCTCAGTGCAGTGGGTGGTTTTCCAGGAATGTTTTAAAGCGGAACTGAAATTTGAGTTCTCCTCACATTTAGTGTAAGGAAATATAAATTATAATGATATTGCAGCTATTGTGCAATGTTCCATTTTTCAACAGGGGGATGAAACTGTTCATGGACACATTTGTGGAAACAGTGGCTTCGAGCCTCTGGGTAGACGTTTCCTGTGGCAGCGGCTGACTGACATTTAAGCACGGTTGTTGCTAGGAGACGTGTAGATGTTTCTTCTCCTTTGTCAACAAGCACACACACAGTGTTGTTGATGTATCGGGTGTATGTACCTGGAAAATTGAAGCTATTTAGCTTAGCATGCTAATGTTAGTGCTGATAGTCCTACTAGCTTTACGATACTTTTTGTTGTGCTGAGTCATCAGCAGCTTCTGTACTGCGCTCATCGAGCATTATACAAAGGGAAAGCCAGCATTAGCTGTCTATTTTTCACAGGTCCAGATACAAACTATTATTAGTGCCCACACAGATTGCACCAATACAATTACAGTTATCTTCAGATGGAACCAGAAATGCACGCCCACAGAGATACAATAATGTAGGCGGCGCTATCACAAACAGAAAAATAAATAAAACATAGATTTGATCATTTTGGTTATTGCAATTTTCACAAAATAAATACAAAGATCAAAACAAACACCAAGGATTATACAGTATACTGTAATTTCTTTGCAAAAATAATTGAATTCTAGTTTGACTTTAATTAATCTATAATGACAGATGAATAGTATAGTATAATAGTATAATAGTATAATAATAGAAATGAAACAATAAGACTACTGCACTAGTGTAAAGAATCTATATATCCATCTATTAATCACTGATATATCTATCTCCTCCATTCCTTCCTTTCTTACTTTCTTGTTTCTCTGGAAGAAGAAAGTGATATACTCATGCAACGCAGGGCTTTCTTTAAAAATGGGAAAATGGCAAGTCCTCCATCAGACTCTTCTGTAGTACCTTCATTAACCTCCAAACCATGTTATTTGTATATAACAAGTTGTGTACAAAACATAGAGATTATGCTGGTATATAATATACTGGAATTTGTTACCATTCACTGAGTAATATACATAAAGGGTACAATGTAAAATGTTGTGCTGGTGGTGTGCCACTAAGCATATTGTGAGACAGAGCTGTGAACATAAACTAGTGAACTAATCACTGGTATACTCTTTCTGTCTACTGTATGTATCTAAACACACTTTGTTTTTCCAGGTGCTTTGGAGAAGAAGAAGGATATTCACGTGGGCTCCTTTTTTCACTTTGATGAAATGTTGTTGATGCATCTATCTCTTTCTTTCCTTCTTTCCTTGTTCCTTGTCTATCTAGTTATCGAACCAGTATACAGAGACACACAGACAGACAGTCAGAACAGAAACTCCCTCACCGGGCTCGGACAGGGCCAGCACTCCTCGCTCTGGGGCGTCTTTACTGATCTCCTCCTCCTCCAGCTGGTACGAGTCGAAGCTGTAGCTCTGCACCACGCCGCTCTCTCGTCCCTCTCTCCAGCCCTCCCTCCCTGCATCCCTCCAGCCAGCTCTTCCTCCATCCCTCCAAACGTCCCTCTCCTCGGGCGTCTGGACGGGTGTGGGCCTGCGGCGCTCCGCTCCCACTGAGCCCATCTCTGCACTTGAAGTACACACGCACACGCAAAACAGTCCTCTTGACACTACAAGCTACACAGTCTTGGCAGCGTGCATTTTAAGCACAATCAGGCGCAACACGTCCTGGAAGAGAGGCAGGAGACCTTCAGATGATGGAGGATCTGCAGGGGGAAACAACAGCAAACGCCAAATTAAAATGTAAAAGAGGAGGCCGGGCTGGAATTTTTAAAAAAACAATCTGTCTGTGCCTCGCCGAAAGTGACAAGAGTCAAGGTTAGACACCCCAAACAAACATAGTTTGCTGTGTGTGTGAATGTGTGAGAGGCATATTAAAAAGGGAGAAACAGAGTGACATAGGATGCATGACAGGGTGACAGACAAGGTGAGCGAAAATGCTGCTCTGCATTCAGTGAACAGGCACTGCAATATACATCACAGTAGAATGTAGAACAGAAGGCAAATCGATCAGTCGACTGACAGACAATCAAATTGACGGGCTTTTTTTCTGACATTTTATAGGCTAAGCAATTCACTGATTAATCGTTTAACTGGTAAAATAATCAATAGATTAATTGATAATGAAAATAATTGTTCCCTGCAGTTCTACAGTATAAGTTATCTGATTTGTAGTTTAGCAGGATCACCAGCAGTAAACCATCAAGTAGTTTTAAATAAATCAGCTGACGTGAAGCTTCTTAATTAGCCATGCGTTGTGAAGGGCTGCTGTTATTTATCACATCCACCATCATGCAATAGGCTGCAACTGATGATTATTTTCATTATCGGTGGATCTGACTGTTATTCTATAAAACATCAGAAAATAGTGCAAGATGCCCATTGCAATGTCCTAAAGCCAAAGTTGACCTAATTTTGCTTGTTTTGTCCAATCAGCAGGCCCAACCCAAAGATATTCTATCTTACAATTATCCTAAAAAATACATTCATCCATTATTTAAAAACTTGCCAATACCTTTTCTGTGCATCAGCTCATTAGTGATTAATCGGCTAATTGTTTCGGCTCTACCCTGCATCATCTTCACCCACTACTGAACAAAGAACCCCCCCCCCATGCTTAAATGTAAACACTTAATAAGGCTTTCTTTAGTTGCAGCAGCAGCTGGCTCAATGACCTGCAGCCAGCAGGGAACTGTTGAGGGAAATGTTACTGTTCCATCAGTAGAAATGGGTATTGACTTTGTGCCCGTGTGCAAACACGGGCACAAAAGAAGCTCATGTATTGTGTCCACCTGTGTGCAGCTGCTGCAACCATCAACCCTGCGACCTCTGATGCCCTGCAGGTTACATTTCAGCGCTGCTGCCAAATGAAGCCACTCGTGTTTAGGCTGAGATCCTATTTGGTGTTATTTGCCTTGGAGAGTGGCAGGGTCAGGTGATGCAAGGAAGGTGCCATGTCTGTAATTTGGGCTCGTGCTGCAGGAACCTCCTGAGGACGCGGAGAAACAAGGAAACAGGTGATTAAACAGAGGCTCCATCTCCTGGACGCGAGACTGCCTTGTTGGCTAAAGGTCTCGTGCGCTTGTTTCACGCGGAATCACGATGCAGATGTGCTGGCGTCTCGCAGACAGGAACCATCGGCGCAGGCTTTAGGGGGCGCTCTCGGGCTTCGTGTTTCAAACTGACAGGCGACCGTAACTGAAATGCCGCCTAATATCACGCCGCCGTTTCTATTGTTTGCTTCTATTATGATGAAGCAAAAGCACTTCACGCCTCTAGCAGACAACCAAAAATAATAAATCTTCAACTAGAAATCAATGAACATACACAGGCGCGTGAGACAGGGAACAAACTGTAGGCTAATTAATCAAAGGCAAAAACACGACGGCTGAGCAGGATACACGCAGGGATGCTCTCTTTCTCTCTCTCTCTCTCTCTCTATCTCTGTTCTTCTTTTTCTCCAAATCATCATTAAAACTAATCAGCCCAGCAAGGTTCAAATGTCGCTTTTCTTTCCTTGTCTCTCCGTGTGCTCTCTCCCCCAAATGACAAACAAAAACACACACAACAACAGGTTTTTAAGCCCCCCCCCCCCGCGGCTTCTCACGGCAGCAGGAGCGGCGTCCCTCCTGCAGGATCCTCGAGGTGGTCTCTGCCGGCCGGACCTGGTCCCTCCTCAGCCCGTCTCCATCAGAGAGAAGGGAAGCCCCGGCAGCGTACTGCATGCACTCCTAGCGCACCATCCAGCAGCAGAGGAAAGGAAGCGTGGATGGATGGATGAGGAGAGGAGAGGAGAGGAGAGGAGAGGAGAGGAGAGGAGAGGAG
>JAVQJF010029264.1:0-59700 GCA_036023855.1 Gadopsis marmoratus | reverse complement strand
GTGTGTGTGTGTGTGTGTGTGTGTGTGTGTGTGTGTGTGTGTGTGTGTGTGTGTGTGTGTGTGTGTGTGTGTGTGTGTGTGTGTGTGTGGTTTTTTTTCTCATGTGTGGTTGACAGAATTAGCAGGTACATGTGCGCATGTATGAGTGTGCGTGTACACGAACCTGTGCAGTCCACTTCTATGCACTTACCTCTAGAAAAGCGCGTTGTGATGTCATTGACTGCTACTCGCACTATCACAGCGAGTCAGAGCCGGCGGTTGGTACCCCGCCCCCCTGCAGCTCTGCAACATCACCAACCAAGAGCAGCAGCTTGCTCAGAGAGGAGAGGATGCTGGTATTACTGTGAGGAGAGGGGATGAGGAGAGAGAAGCGTAAGGAGATGAGGAGTGGAGGATGCTCACATTAGTATTGCCTGCCAGGAAAAAGCAGAATTGACTGTCTGTTATTGTTGTTTGTTTATATGTGGAACAGATGAAAGAGACAGTTTTGTAGCACACATTTTAATATTTTCTAATTAGATTCAATAGTGTGTGCGTTTCAGCTATGTTTGTGTGTCAGTTATGCACATTGTGATGTGTGTAACTCTTAGCGTGTAGTCATGTGCACACACTTACGTGGACTACACTTGGATAGCAGCTGCTCTACAAACTGGGCCAACGAGACCTCGACTGCATCCCCACACGCTGCTATAAATAAACATGATGAAATGACATACTCACCTCCACTCTTAAACACACACACTGATTGCGAGAAGTAGTGGCACAGAGAGGATACTGAAGATGTTAATCATCCTCTAGTGATTCCTCTGTTGCACATCTCAAGGCTTTACTGAGGCATGAGAGGAAGGATTGATGTACAGTCTGTACATTATATTTACATTTGCATGCATAATTTCTTGATCCGCCACCATCAAAATGAAGTCGCAAAGAAGATCAACGCGTGTTTAAGGCAGTAATTCACTAAGTGAAATATGAAGTGCAACTTGCGATATATTTGCTTCAGGAATATGGTGTGTTTTTGTTGCACTAGAACACGGCACTTAATTGATTACAGCCTGTTTAATCTACTTGTGCTAGGTTCTCAGGTGTTTTTCGACACATCATACGACCCAGTGCCTGACAAATTGGTGATGAGTCTTTGTTTGTTTCCCTTCAGTATGTTTTATCATACTTGTTCTAGTGGTAATAACACCTAAGTTCACACAGAGACGTGTTTCAGTGGAAGAATGAGACTCATGCCGTGTGATGCAGCCGTGTTCTTTATATGATGGAACGATAGGTTAAAAAAGTTGAAAATAGTTCCGCATTTGAGGAGACAAAGTCAGCCTGTGTGTCAAAATTGGAGTATAATGTTATAACTATTGTAATTGGATGAAATTTGGTTTAGACCTTCATGTTGTCTAGAGGATGACTCCTGATGCACTTGGAGATGCCCTTTATTTTAACACACAGGCCAAACCTTTCATCAGCTCAGAAAAGCTCAAACTAATGAACAATGTCCTGTCAGCCAACATTAGTAACAATATAGCATGGTAACATGAGAAATGTTAGCATGTCATACTAACAGGGTACATGTCAGCACATTATCATGCAAACAAGTTTATATACAAGATGTTATATTTAAATATAGAATGTTAGCACAGGTACATGTTACATGATAAACATTTGTGTGTCAACATTCTCAAACCACAGTTTACATTTTTTGCCTCAGTAGTGGAAAGGACGTAAGATGATGTCTAATGAGCATTATAGCCTCACAGGGCTGCTCACGTAGAATATAGTCCTCTTTTTCTTTTGTGTGTCATTGCCCTGGCTGTCTTTCTAGCGGTCTATGTATGACCAACCACCTAAGCATTTTACTGTTCCCTCTGGGAGCTGGAATGATGTGTAAAGTGTTAGTCACCCAGTAAGATTTGGTTGTTTGCATTTCAAAATATCTGTTGTGGTTTGAGCCTTCTCCAGCTGCAGGCGCATGTCATCCCAAAAGCCAGAGTAACATGAGAACGCCAGAGTAAGCCAGCAGGCGAACATGAGATTGAGGACATATAGCCTTGATGTCTTGGTCTTCATCGGAGTCTGACTTCAAAAATGACTCAAGTGTTCTGTGCATCTAGGCCAAATTATGTACCATGATGGATGCTGTAAATTTGAGTTGATAACCAACCATTGCTTCTTATTGTAATGTTATCATTGCAATTGTAATGTAATGTAAAATTGTATGGTTACAAATTGTTGATTAGCTTTCTTCCTGTTTTCCTTGTAGGAAGAAGCGTTTGTAGGATTTGGAACCATTGCTGAGCAGAAAAGAATACAGAGCCCTTCGACAACCTCTTCAGGTAAAGTTAAATGTAACTCCCTACTGGTCTAACAGGGACCTTACTGTCATCTTGAAATGCCTCTGCCTGTACAGGTTGTCTATATATAATGCTTCCATGCTAACTAAATGTCTTCTGTTTTGTTCTCTGGTTTTATCAGCAGGCCCACCAATACAGGAAAAGAAACCTAGAGGTCGTCCCCCACGGGCTCTGACTGCCCACAAAGCTGCTGCAAGTTTACCTTCCCTCTCCTCCCTTCCCTCCCCCACACATGCGAAACCTGAAGGCCTTGAAAGGCCAGCTGAGAAGGTGAAAAGGCTGCCAGGAAGGCCACCTGGCACCGGGGAAAAGAGAAGAGGTCGACCCCCTTCTTCAAGCAGCAAGAAAGCTTGGTGTACAGGCAGCCATGCAGCAGGGGAGGACAGTAGGCAGACTGGGTCTGAGTTGGGCTTGGACACAGAGGAGGACAAGGACAGAAAGGGTGCCAAGAGAACGCCACTGGGCTCTGCTCACCCACATGACACTGAGACAAAGCTTCCCAAAGGTGGGCGGGGTGAATCCAAAATTACCAACCTGAAGAGGCTGAAAGCAACTAAACTTGCCCCTCTCAAGTCACCGCTCAAGACTTTGCCTGGTGTACCCCGACGCAGACGTGGGCGACCGCCCTCAGCAGAGCGTCTCAAAGCTGAGGCGGCAGCTGCTGCTGCTGCACAGCTGTCTACCTCCATTGAATGTGGGGAAGGAAAACACAAGGTCTTTAGGGTCAGAGGGGGAGAGAGAGGCACAGAATCACATACTCCTCATCAGTCCATTCTGAGGAGTGTGGATGATGCTGAGGACCAGGACTCTTCCAATCCACCTGCCTCCCCGTCTCCCTCCAAGCCAGGCAAGACAGTGGGCCTCAGAAAAAGCCCTCGACATAGAAAGCCTGTCAGAATTGTCCCCTCTTCGAAACGCACTGATGCAACCATCGCTAAACAGCTGCTGCAGCGTGCTAAGAAAGGAGCACAAAAGCGACTGGAGAAAGAAGCTGTAGTCATCGGGGGTAGTGGGACAGGAACCATTGAAGCTGGCATCAGGAAGACCCAACTGAAGAATATCAGGCAATTCATCATGCCTGTGGTCAGCACGGTCTCCCTACGCATCATCAAAACCCCCAAGCGCTTCATTGAAGATGAGGGCAGCTTTGGAACCCCACCACCCCATATGAAGATGGCACGGTTAGAAACAACACCCTCATCTGTCTCCACATCTGCCCAACCCACCTCCTCTTCCCCCTCTCCTGTATTGGTCTCCTCTACACCTGCTGTTACTAGCACTGGCACCACTGCTCCAATTGACTCCCTCCCTCCTCCTCCACCTCCTGCCCCCATCCCCACTGTTCCATCAACAGCTGCCAGTCTGCTCAACAACAACAACACCGCCAACGGGCGATTTAGCAGTAGTGCTGCGTCTTGTGGCTCAAGCGCTGTGTCGCAGCATTCCTCCCAGCTCTCCTCTGCAGAATCTTCCAGGTCCAGCAGCCCCAGCTTGGATGACTCATCTTGTGACTCCCAGGCTTCTGAGGCCACACAGGCTTTGTCAGAGCCAGAGGATCACTCTCCGTCCTCGCAGGGAGAGAGGGAGGCCAACCTGTTACACAGTTCACGGCCTCCGTCTCCTCCCTCTGAGCCGGAGCCAGAGCACGTGTTGGCAGAGAGGAGTCGACGAGGCCGACGAGGAGGACAGGGGGTTGGCCGGGGAAGTCAGAGCCAGAGGGTGAGAGAGACTCTCACCACTGGGGCTAAAAAGCCGATCATCAGCCCACCAACAGGAGTGCTGATGTCCTCCTCTGCACTTGTAAATTCACAGCAAGCTTCATCCACAGCCTCCTCCTCTTCTTCACCTCCACCTCCCCCTCTCCTCACCCCTCCACAGCCTCCCCAGTCAGCTTCCTCCAATACAGCTGCTATCATCGACCACCACTCACAATCACCCTGGATGTCTCACCCCATGCCTCCATTCCTGTCTGGGCCGTCAGGGCTGTCCAGCTTGTCAGACAAACGAAGCCGCTCAATTCTGAGAGAGCCCACCTTTCGCTGGACGTCCCTGTCCCACCCTGAACAGCAGTACTTTTCCTCAGCTAAATATGCCAAGGAGGGCCTCATTCGCAAGCCCATATTTGACAACTTCCGTCCTCCCCCTCTCACAGCTGAAGATGTGGGGCTGTTGCCCCAAGGTGTTAGTGGAGGAGGGGGTGCTGCTCCGTTCCCTGCACAAGGCAGCGGAGCAGGATCAGGGACTCGTCTATTTGCCCCTCTTCACCCACACACCCACCACCAACATCAGTCTTCATCCCGCTTTGATGCACCACTCCAAAAGCGCAGCCCGTTGCTTCGTGCGCCGCGCTTTACACCCAGCGAGGCCCACTCTCGTATATTTGAGTCTGTTACCCTGCAGTCATCTTCTGGAAGCAGCCCTGGCTCTCTCTCCCCGCATCAGACACCCTCCATCAGAACCTCGCGACGCAGGAGACGACTGGTCTCGGTAACACCACGTGGTCATCCACGGTCTCCTTCCCACTCAATGACCAGACGCAGCAGCCAAATAGGAGGCCAGCTCTCCGTAGGGAAAGTCTCTTCTGAGATGTCTGTGCTGGCAGGCTCTGTCTCCAGTAGTAACTCCAGCTCTTTGCCAGGGGTTTCTACAAGTCCACTAGCCACTAGTGCCTTATCTGCTGCTCCTTTCAGCACCTTCTCCACTGTATCTATGTGTCTGGCTTCACAAGGGACACCAGATAGCAGGAGAGGGGCTGCTGGAAACCCACCTCCTTTGTCAACTACACAATCATCCTCTTCTTCCCCACTTTTCCCTCTCTTTCCTTCCAGTGCCCAGGACACGGGGCGAGGAGCTGGGAAAGGAGGTAAAGAAAAAAGCTTGTCAGCTCCCCAGGAACCTGCTCCAAAGGAAAAAGAAAGGGATTCTGAGAAAAACCGAGAGAGAGAGAAGGAAAATAAGAGGGAATGCAGGAAGGATTTGGACAAAAGAAGTAAGGTTTCTACACCAGATGGCTCTCCCAGCGCACCTTCCAGCCTGTTTACTGTGGATGGGAGGGACTCAGAAGATGCTCTTTTATCTCTTGCTCCAAAAAAGACTCCAGGGAGAAAAAAATCAACGTCTGCTGACGTGGTATCTGACACTACTTCCTCAGAGGGGCGTGGGCTGAATTCCACTGTTCCCATGTCCATTGCTAAGGGACGTCTATCTAAGAAAGGTAGACCCTCTGAGAAAGGAACAGAGGCAGAGGATGGGGAAAAGGAGAAAGAGAAACAAAGCGCTCCTAACCAGCAGATTTCAAACCTTCCAGGGCAGCCAGGCAGACAACAGCTCCCTGTCTCCTCTCTTGGATCAATGTTGGCACAAGCAGAGAAACAGCCTGTGACCGACAAGCGGGTAGTTGGACTACTGAAGAAGGCCAAAGCCCAGCTCTTCGAGATAAAGAAGAGTAAGCTGAAGCCTGCAGACCAGACCAAGGTCCAGGTCAGTTTGTCTGTTCATGTCTTCATGTCACAAGCAAGTGACTTTGACATGATGCATTGAACTTTTTCCATGAATAGGAATCTGTGATTGTACTCAAAGTGAAACGTGATAATAGGAAAGCCCCACAGAGGGTGTTACCCCAGAGAAATTCTGTTGGCTTCATAGATTATGCAGAAAGCATTGTCCTTTGAACAGAATATACTGTTTTGGTCTACTGTTAATCTAAATATTTGATTTTTATAGTCACATTTTCAAGAGAAAAATTCCCTGTTCCAGTTGAACTCATCATAACCTCGGCCCAACTTCTAGTATTGACATCATCAACATCATTGGACTTTGTCCAGCGATAAGAGTTTTATTTATTGGTTTTGTGAAACATTCACAACTAATGAAATTAACCTTCGCTGGACATAAGCATCATCCTAAAATGTCAGCGTGTATTTTTGTGGTGTATGATTGTTTGTGTATTTGTTATTATTATGAAACATGCTCTTCAAATATCTGTTTCACTGTTTGTGGTGAGCAGGGTCAAGAGAGTGACTCGTCAGAGACCTCAGTCCGTGGTCCACGCATCAAGCATGTATGTCGTCGTGCAGCTGTGGCTCTTGGCCGTAATAGGGCAGTGTTCCCCGACGACATGCCCACACTTAGTGCCTTGCCCTGGGAGGAGAGAGAGAAGATCCTATCTTCCATGGGGAATGATGGTGAGACGCACTCAGCTTACCTCTCATTTGACCTACACGTGGATTACAATGTCTGGATTTGGCTGTTTTAAGTTTACTGACCTGCCTTTTTGGCGATATTAATATAATGAATAATAATCCACAGGCTGAGTATGATTATGGTCTTGAATACACATTTAAAAGAATTGCCAGATGCTATAGTTTAACAGGTCAATAGGTCACACCTTTTAACCTGACAATTTTAATGACAGCAGTGAATATAAACTGAATAAGAATTCAGAAAACTGCATTATCAGACCACTTTACACAAGACTTGCCTTTTCTGAGTGGGAGCTTGGTTAGAACCACTGTTCAACATAAATATTATGGCAGGGTGATCTGTTTACAGATTCAGTGTATAGCACTCTGATTGATTGACAGAACAGTCTGAGTTGTTCTTTATGGCACAACACGTGTGTGAGTTCTGAAAACGTTCTGCAGCATGCAGTCATGACAGACTAATCACAAGAGCAGAGAAATTCAGTCATCAAAGAGCACAAGTACACAGTGATGTGGTGATGGAAGCAGAGTTTGGCTGCCCTGTTCCTGTTACTTTGACTGCTTTCATGCCATGTTGGAACATGTGAATGTTTGAGGACCTGATGTCAGTGACTTATCAATAGCTCAGCTATATCATTCCCATTTTTGTTTTTTTAATCTGAGCACATCTGTGTTTTATACAAGCTCTTAGATACTAGATACGGGACATTATATTATGTGTAATATAGGGGATGATTTAAATGAAAATGTTTCTTTTCATTGAAACTACCTATGGACTATATTAGCTGAGGAAAATCATAAAACAATTGTTTGTGACTTGCTTCATTTAGATTTAACCACATTTTGAGCTGTCCATTGTGCAATAGAAAAGACTGTGTCCAAGAGGAGATTTTTGAAAAATAGGGCCTTAATCCAAGTTTTCATTTGTTATATTATTAGGTGAATCATTACTGTAAATTTGCTATGCTTCAATGTGCTTAGCAACCATGTGCAAAGGAGTTTTTTTCCATTTTAAACCCTGGTGAGTCAAGTAAATACTGTGCTACTGTGCGGTAGTAATGATGATATCTATCTGTGATGCATTTCTTACAGACAAGTCATCAGTAGCAGGCTCAGAGGAGGCAGAGCCTCAGTCCCCCCCCATAAAGCCACGGGAGACACGGCAAAAGGCCGTTCAAGAAGCTCCGCCCAAGAAGGGGCGTCGGTCGCGACGCTGTGGCCAATGCTCAGGCTGCCAAGTTCCAGAAGATTGTGGTGTCTGTACCAACTGTCTCGACAAGCCTAAATTTGGAGGACGAAACATTAAAAAGCAATGCTGCAAGTAAGGGATCTGTTTGTTAAATAGATTATTGAAATTGTTAAGCAAGTCTTGAAAAATATTTGATAACAAATTCATTTTTAATGGAATGTTTAAGAAATTAAAGATTTAATTTCATATGTGCCAATGTCTACAGGATGAGGAAGTGTCAGAACTTGCAGTGGATGCCCTCAAAGATGTTTCTTCAGAAGCAAGGCAAAGGCAAGAAAGACAAGAAAAAGAACAAGTTGTCTGAGAAAAAGGAGGCTCTCAATCCGGTAAAAGGACCCATCTCGGAGTCTGGCCCTAAACCCACCCCTGCACCACCAAAGGAGGAGCCTCCTCGCAAAAAGAGCGAAACTCCTCCACTCAAGTTGGGGGAGGATAAGTCAAGACAGCAGCCATCGTCAAAGCAATCATCTCCAGCTCTCGCATCTTCCCCTGCCCCAGTCGAACCCCCTCAGGCCCCCAGCACAGTCACAGCCCAGACTCAGTCCCCGGCCCTGACACCAGACACCAAACAGCTTGCCATCACGAGCAGTTTCACCAGTAAGAAGGGACAGAAACCACAGCAGTCTGTACCAACCTCCTCCTCTTCCTCCTCCTCGTCATCTTCCTCTTCCACTTCATCATCTTCTTCATCCTCGTCATCTTCCTCCCCGTCATCCTCAGCACATAATTCCCCATCACAGACTGCGCAGTCTCATCAACCATCACAACAGCAGCAACGGCCTCTTACGAGTCAGGCACCTTTAAAAACCGATGCTTCACCCAAGATTCCCCTGAGTGAGCCCAAGAAGAAGCCCCAGCAGCACTCATCTCAACAGCAGAGCTCAACTACAACAATGTCAGATACAGGTAAAAAGAAAAATGGCCGCTTTTTTGTCCTGTATTAAAGTTGTAATAAATACTGTATATAGTTTCTACCTAACTTCATTCTTATTTTAAAGTTATGTCCTGTTTCGTTCTCATAGCTGAGTCAAAACAGTTGAAGAAGCCAACATCTCGCTCCGTTCCCCCATCTCCTAAACAGAGACCAAAAGACAAGGTATGAAGTTTAGCTTTATCCAAGTGCTTTTCAATTTTATTTTTCGACATAATTCTCAACAAAGCTTTGGGTGCTCACTGTATAGACCGCGTGTAATTTCTGATATTCCTCCTCCTCTGTCACTCTCCTCTTGTCTGATGAACACAAGAAGCCGCTGACCGTTAAACCCCCCAGCAGCAGTACTTTAAACTGGCTGAGCACTCCCTCGACTAGGGGCCAGACGAAGTCCAGAGCGCCCTGCGACGGAGTGCATCGTATCAGAGTGGATTTCAAAAGGGACCATGATGTTGAGAAGGTGTGGGAGGCTGGCGGCCTCAGCCTGCTCACCTCTCTGCCTGTCACACCCAGGGTGCTCTGCTTCTTATGTGCAAGCAGTGGAAATGTTGAGGTAAAGAAATGGTCATTGTTTTGAAAGCATGCTTTTAAATGTCTTGTCTTTTTGTTAGTGCAATGGTTAAACCTATATTCTAACAGTCTGTCTTTCTCCCCCTACCTTTCTCTATGTGTTGTTTCTCTCTCTATATAGTTTGTCTTCTGCCAGGTGTGCTGTGAGCCATTCCATCTCTTTTGCCTGGGGGAATCGGAGCGCCCTCTCCAGGAGCAGTTTGAGAACTGGTGTTGTCGGCGATGCAGATTCTGCCAGGCCTGTGGACGCCAGCACCAGAAAACTAAAGTGAGCCATTCAGTACAGATCTGTTCATTTTAAAACTGAACACAAAAGAAGCTTAGTGTGGAGGGACAGTGTGTAAAAGGCCGGAGGATCTTCCCTTGAAAGAAGCTAGCCTTGCCAGCAGACAGCACTTAATCAGCTTCTTGGATTCCTGCCATGATTTTATTATTTAACTCGAGTCCTGTGCATGGTGTGAGCCTTGCATGGTTGTCACTTTGGAATTATGTATAAACACATTTGGTCTATGCTACACAATCAAATGCCTGTTGGATGGTTTTGTCCTGTTGGTACAAGTTAATAAGTTGTGTAGATTTGTTGGTTATTGGTCATTAAAAGACAGGCAGCAGATGAAAAAATTTACTTCTTGCAACTACACTGCTCAAAAAGATTAAAGGAACACTTTTAAAGCACATTACCCAGTCCATACCAGTATGGATATCCAGCATGACTTTTTCTTCCCATTGAGATCTGATGTGTTTTCAATGTGTTCCTGTAATTTTTTTGAGCAGTATATAAACAAATCTCTAGCTAAAGCACAAAGTCATTTGCTACTTGTGTTGGCTTCTATCTGTGACTAAAGAACTGCCTCAGCAGCAGCAGGTCTCTGGCGCTCTCTGATTCCAAAACAGAGCATGGCCTGAGGAGCATGAAATCTCCGCTCCTGGTGAGGCTGCTGGAATTTCAAACTGCTGCTAATATCTTGCACAATCTGAAATCTTACTTTAAGGTGCCTCGTGGAGTTTCCTTGTAAACCAGCAAAGTTTCTGTTTATTGTGCACCAAACATTTTCACACATTTTCTGTACCCTTGAGGTCTAACAAATTTGTTTCGTGCAAAACCGATTTTTGTCAAAACTTTGAAGCCTGCATTGTTTACATCCAATGTTTACTTGCAAGCAGTCTTCTGTTTCAATGCCTTTGCTGGCACATTGCGACATTTCTTGACACGTTATCATCACCTGTAGATCAGTGGAATAGTGTGGAACCATTGGCAGGAATGTTTATTGGGTCATCTGCGTGCTGATGCATGTTCAACAAACAAAACTGGGACCCATGTCCAAAAAATACTACGAGTGGTCAAAAGCTCCACAGGGTACCTTTAATGCATTGTAAACACTATGCACTGTTTCATTGCCAGACAAATAGATGGGAAATCTCATGGAACAATCCATGACTTTTTGTTTTTATTATTCATGTATGGCTCTTGGTTTGCAAATGGAAAAACCTTCAGCAGGACTGCTGTGTGTTAACGTGTTGACCCAAAGCCACATGAAAAACTTGACTGCAGTCACCACTTAAGTGGCTCTCTACAAACCCTGCCAAGCACAGCTCTATAGAGCTCACGCTATCGCTGCATCGTAATGCTTTCGATAATGATGTCCATCCGGCCATGAAGCCCGCTATGAATGTGCCCCTATATAAACTGGGGGGGAGCACTGTAGTTAAACCTCTGCATAAAACCTTAGATACACTGATCTTTAGTCTTTTGAAAACACTGTAATGTTGCATCTGACTCATTCATTTCAAAGAAACACTAATTGGTAAAAGTGAATACTACCATTACAGGTCAAAACCAGGTGACATATTTGTATCTAATGTTCTGCTAACAGAACTGTGTTGTTTGTTGGCCATGAAAAATGTAAATGTTTGATATTTAAATGATCTAATCTCACTCTTGGCCACTGTCACTGTAGCAACAGCTGCTAGAGTGCGATAAGTGTCGCAACAGCTATCACCCGGAGTGCCTGGGTCCCAACCACCCTACCAGACCCACCAAGAAGAAGAGAGTCTGGGTATGGATACACGCCACTCTTCTTTAAGCCTCCTCTCCACCCTCTCACCGTTATGTAACTCCAACCTCACCAGTTCTGACCAAACATTAACATTATACTCACACATTTGAATTTTTCCTGCTTCTCATGATCGTTTGACTTACATTCATGAGACCCTCTCATAGGCACTGGCTTACAACATTTTACTCACTTTCACACCACATCTACTCTTTGCACAACTTCTTGCAAGTTTCTTCCATGTAGTCACCACCGTGGTCTTTCTTTTCAGGTTTGCACCAAGTGTGTGCGCTGTAAGAGTTGTGGAGCCACTAAACCTGGGAAGTCCTGGGATGCCCAGTGGTCACATGACTTCTCCATGTGTCATGACTGTGCCAAACTTTTTGCTAAAGGTAAGTGTGTGTGTGTATATATATATACAGTACTGTGCAAATGTTTTAGGCAGGTGTGAAAAAATGCTGTAAAACTAGGAATGCTTTCAAAAATGGAAGTGTTGATAGTTTAGTTTCATCAGCAAGGACAACATTTAAATCCAAGCAATATTGTACTGGGTGGTCTAAACTACTGTACCTGTTACCATCTCCTCCCTCAGGAAACTTTTGCCCACTGTGTGATAAGTGCTATGATGATGATGACTACGACAGCAAGATGATGGAGTGTGGCCGTTGCAACCACTGGGTTCACGCCAAGTGTGAGAATCTGACAGGTCAGTAGGCCCCAAACAAGGCATGTACTAGATCATATGAAAAAACAGGTTTTCTGTACGTTCTTCATCAAGTAGAACACTGTGTTTAGTATTTAGCGGCACTTGTTGCATTTGTCTGTCAGTTGTCAGGGTCTGTGCAGCTGACTGGCAGGCTGTCCTGTGAGTGCTGTCATGTTGAGAGGCTGAAAGATGATCAACATAATGACGGGAGCAATAATGACCTGTCTTCTTTTGCCTGTCATCCAGATGAAATGTATGAGCTGTTATCAAAGCTGCCAGAGAGTGTTGCCTACACGTGTACCAAATGTACTGAACGCCATCCGGCCGAGTGGAGGACAGCGCTTGAGAGGGAACTTCAGGGCTGCGTTCACCGTGTCCTCACTGCACTGCTTAACTCACGCACATCCTCACACCTGTTACGCTACAGACAGGTTAGATACACGTACTGTTGCTTCTTTTTCAGGTTTCAGTACAAATTGGTGTCATTATTTGCCAGCGTTACCATATTGCAATATTGTTATTGAAACATGATTATTTTAAAGTTTGTAATTATAGTATTATTTGATTTTCATTTGGTCTTTTAGTAGCGGTGTACCTTAACATATTGTGCTGCAGAACTCATGAATACAGAGAAAACATTGAAAGATACACAGACAGATTCAGTTACAAACAGCTGACGCGGCAACCGCAACTAAACTCAGTTTGTAACTCTTGCTTTGGGACAGGCGGTGAAGCCTCCGGAGCTGAACCCAGAGACAGAGGAGAGTCTTCCATCCCGTCGTTCCCCGGAGGGTCCCGATCCTCCAGTGCTGACAGAAGTCATTCCCACACCTCCCAGTGACTGCCCTCCAGACCTGGAGTCTGTTGAGAAAAAGATGGTCCAAGGCCGGTACAACTCAGTGGTAAGTGTGTGTCTGCTGTGTCTGAGTGTGTTATGAGTGCGTCCACTATATTTCAACTGGGTAGTGGGAGGTTCAGTTCCAGCACTGAACCTTAGGTGCGGCTGTGGCTCAGGGGGATAAGCTGTTGACCTTCAGCTTGATTTCAGTTGCTCACGCAGCTGCAAACCTTTAGCCTAGGGTCTGTGGTTCGATTCTAGCTCCTCCTGTCCACATGTCGAAGTGTCCCTGGGTAAGACACTGAACCATAATTTGCCAGTAAGTGCCGTATGAGTGCCCTGTCCCTTACCAAATAGGGCATAAGCACTTGGAGTTCTTGGTCCCCGGTCGCTGCGTTGAAGGCTGTCCTCAGGTGGAAGGATAGCAGGATGGGAATAATGCAGAGGAAGAATTTCATCGTGGGATGTGTGTGAATGTTTGATAATAAAGACCTTAGGGTCCTGTAGTATTATTATTATTATTATTATTATTATTAGGATGGGAGCTATGCAAGCTAAATGTGGGTAAACATTTTCTAAGCATCACAAAGTCTGTTTGCCTAATGATTTGATGCAGGGTCAGAATAGTGAAACTCAGACGACATTACAAGCTCTTGCAAAGCAGTCTTGTAAAAGAATCCGTGGCCAGGCCTGTGCTGTATAATGGTAAATTAACATAGACAGCTACTGGTAATGACCTGTCCACGGATGTTCATCAGCACTTCACTGTTTGAACAATTTCTTTCTGCATGTGTGTGTCTGTTTCTCTCCCAGCTGGAGTTCAGCGACGACATTGTGCGTATAATTCAGACGGCCATTAACAGTGACGGTGGCCAGCCAGAGAGCAGGAAAGCCAACAGCATGGTCAAGTCTTTCTTCATTCGGGTAAGAACCTCAAATCAATTCTGGATCATATTAGTTCCCACAGCACCACTGAAAACGCACCATGACGGTGCAGTTCTCACAAATTCCACAGTGACAATAGGGCAATTGTACATTTTGGGTCATATCAGACAGTTTATCTGAAGTTATATGATGCTGTATACTTTTCTGAGGCACACAGATTTACACATGTAGCAGATATAGGTTCAGTATCTTGGTCATGGTATGGCAGCATCAAGCTAGGGCCCTTCTGTTGAGATACAGTATCATTAACCACCATCTTGCTCCAAATCCAGGTCTGTGCAAGTGCTTTAGGTGGCTAATATGAAAATGTCATTGAATGTTTTTGTGTTTCAGCAAATGGACCGAATCTTCCCATGGTTCAAAGTGAAAGAGTCCAGGTTCTGGGAAAGGCAAAACGTCTCGGCCAAGTGAGTGTCTATCGCACTGTATTTAGTACAAGAGGTTGTACCTATTATAGTGTTCAGTAGCCAACTGTCTTGAATAAGTCATTACAGTTATGTAAGCCATCATTTATCGCTACCAGTGGGTTCTAGATTACTTTTACAGTGTCATTTGCTTACTGAAGCATAAGAATGTTTCAAAGTATGACTATAAAATTAGACAAAAGTACTGGAGAAGACGTTAAAATGAAAGCTCAAACTAATATGAACATAGTTTGAAAGTCAATATTTAAACGACGCCCCCTAGCAGGCAGCGCTCTCAATCTTAATAGTACTGTGAAGTTTGTGATGTGCTGTTATTTTCTAAACTTGTAGTGCAAGTTATGTTTGTAATTACAGAGAAGAACATTGGAATTTAATACTCCTGTAATGTGAAACTGTCCATAGAGCTTGGCGTAGAACTGCAGTTTTCAAGAACTTTAGGTCTATAATTATTGAAATGAGGAGTAAAATGTGGTTTCTTTGGGAGAAGCTGCACCATCATCTGAGGGACCCAGAAGCAGTGAACTAATATTTATAAAATGTGTGGGCTGACTGATCCAACAAGCTCTGAGTGAAATCAGTGGAAGTAACAGCCAAGGGACAAGATCAGGATTTCATTTGATAGTCACTTTGAGTGGTGAAGTCAGTTTTGGGAATCGCGACTAAAACGCTTTCTCGGCCACGAAGTCAAAAACCGAAGGAGTCTCTTTTAACAACACAAGTTTGTGACTGAGTGTAGTAGATCAATGAAGTGGTTTTCTTTCGACATGTCTCATCTCAATGACAATGGCTGTGATTAAAGGTCCCAGTCAAGATTTAAAGCTGCAGTAATGCAATTGATTCCACAGTTTCTCTGATTTAATGAGCCCACTGGACACCTTAGTGGTGAACGTAAGTGGGATATAGATGATTGATACATTCAGAATGTCACTGATTAATGCTATCAGCCCCCCTTATTCGTATTTGGTTCAGTTTGTATAAGCATGTGAGCAGTTTCTTGAAACTTATTTATTATGGACAGCAAATATTGATTAGTGCACATGCCTTTACACCATTGATTAATAATGACATGAACATATAGAATAACTGATGATGTTCTGAGCCTTTCACTTTGTAAATGAATGGTGTGGTTTTACTGCTCTGCATATTGGATTTCTTTCTACACACATACACTCATTCACACTCTCACTCACTCTTTCACTAACTCTCTCACACATTCGCTCACTTATATGTAGCTATCAGCTTTCCCAAACCATTTAGTCTGCCTTTCCTCCAGGCGATGTGGGAGGTAAACCGTAACAGTGTCACATTTCACACGAAGGCTCTTCGATACATATTTGTGGTCTAATTGTGGTTTTACTTGTCAGCTTGGTCTGTTACGTTATGTATCAGTGTTCCAGTCCAGGAAATCAATGATCCATCCAGAGGATCCTGTGGCCATCATTGGATGTATATCTGTTTAGATGCCTCTGCTTATTTAGTAGAAGACATCACACCATTTACCCAGCCTTGCTTGACTTGGCAAAACTTGGCAAAGCTCTTTGGATGTGATTATTTCTTATTGCTGTCACTGCTCACTTACTACTGAAAGTAAGTTTTATATCTACTTCGGAAACAGTCCTAAGAAGCTCATAGCAATGCATATCATTTGTATGAGAGTGTTGAGGGATTAAACACCCGTGCCAACATATCTCATGCATCTACTTTAAAAAACAACACATGTCATGCAAGGTTTATATTGGCGATGGCATTTGGAGAAGACATTATCTTGCACAAAGACAGCAATGTATTTTATATCAATTTAGATTTTTGGTTTTAACCTCTAGTCTGTTGCAAAAAAGTTTAGATCACATGTATGCTTATTAGTGCCTTTTAAATTTGAGTTTGAAAGTAGAAAATTGAGTAGCCGCTTCAGTGGCAGTTGATTGTTAGGTTTAGTTTAGACAATAAATAATGCCAGTTCATTCGCACCTGCGAATATACATGAGTCTGATTGTCCTTGTTGCTGTTTGCAATGTATGCTTTTAGATATGAGTTTAATTGCGGCGATCAAGAGCAAAAATCTACAGTTGTGCAGACTAATAATTAAACAACAGTGGAATGTGTCAATGCATTACTTATCTCACACTGCATTTTTAGGTAATATCTTTCAGCAAAATCCATATTCTGATCTACTTAAATGTAACATTCCTTTTCTTCATAATCCCAAGATTGCTTATTTACCTTGTCGAGATCAGTAATTGCAAAGCAAGACTGACTTTATTTGGGGAAAACGCCACCCTGTGCCACTGAAACTGCCTTGCAGGTGCATAACATCATCTATTAATCTGAGGTTTGACAGGTGATGAGTGTTCCCCAACACACGGACTTAACCCTGAGTTTTGTTCTTGTGGTCTTTTAGCCCACATAATGACTTGTGTGAATATTTTGGAGTTCTTTGGGATTGTTCTGTTGTTTACACCAGGGCTTTTGCAATAAAACAATCACAACTTCACATTTATCATTGGTAGCACATTGGTAGGATATCAATTAATAGTACCTGTCCCTGTATGCCGTTGTTCCCCAGCAGTGGGCTCCTCCCAAATGCTGTGCTGCCTCCGTCCTTGGACCACAACTACGCCCAGTGGCAGGAGAGACAGGAGCTTTCCCGTTCTGAGCACCCCCACCTCATGAAAAAGATCATCCCAGCTCCCCGGCCCAAGACCCCTGGTGAACCAGATTCTCCAGCCTCCCCTCCTCCTCTCCCTCCATCTCTACCCCCACCACCTCCACTCCTACCTGGTAAGGTCATCTGCAACTATATGTGCATATACTCTCTAATCTTGTCACTTACTGGTTTTCTTAACTTTGATTGATGCCTTCTCTTCAGATCGTGAAGACAGCCCAGAGCTCCCTCCTCCGCCAGGCGTTAGTGATAACAGGCAATGTGTTCTGTGTCTGAAATATGGAGACGAGAACACTAATGTAAGTCAGAAATCTGCTTGGACTCTCTTGAACACACATAAGATTGACCGTGTGCCATTTGTAACATGCCTTTTTGTTTCAGGAGGGTGGTAGGCTATTGTACATCGGTCAGAATGAGTGGACCCACGTGAACTGTGCCCTGTGGTCTGCCGAGGTGTTTGAGGACGACGATGGCTCTCTGAAGAATGTTCACATGGCTGTCCTCAGGGGAAAACGTCTAGTAAGACATTTTTTTTCATCACAAGCTCCTGCTCTATTTTCAGTGTATATTTATTGGACAGACATTAACAATCTGCACTTTGTATTCAGCGCTGTGAGAAGTGTCAAAAGCCAGGGGCCACAGTTGGCTGCTGCCTCACCTCTTGCACCAGTAACTATCACTTCATGTGCGCCCGCCAGTGCCACTGCGTCTTCCTGGAGGACAAGAAAGTCTATTGTCCAAAGCACAGAGACCTCATCAAGGGAGAAGTAAGAAAATGACATTATTTACTATAGAATCAAAAGCTCATGAATAAATTTAGATGGCAGTCACCTTAAAAGCAAGTTCATTTTTTAAAACTTAGTCAGTAAATGTCTTTAATTTTCTCTTCACCTTTCCTATGTTTGTTGTATTTTTTCTCTGTAGGTGGTGTCTGGGTTTGAGGTGACTCGCAGGATCCTGGTGGACCTGGAGGGCATTAGTCTCAGGAGGAAGTGGCTGGCAGGGCTGGAGCCTGAAAATGTCCACATGATGATAGGTAGGTCCACTGCTGGTAAATGTTGGTGGACGTCATTTCCTTGACTTACTCCCAGTATATCTTGAATGCTGATCTTAACACTATCACTGCAGGCTCCATGACCATTGATTGTTTGGGGATACTGACTGAACTCTCAGACTGCAAACGAAAGCTCTTCCCTGTAGGATACCAGTGAGTTTTTTTTAATTACCTTTTCATTTATCTGAAAGTGTTCTCTTGCTATTTCAAGTGCCATACCTTCTTCAACTAAAGTACATCTAACTGCTGGAGGAAATTAAAATTTCAACGTTAATTGAGTCAAACAAAATAAATTGTCTTCTCTCCAGGTGTTCAAGGGTCTACTGGAGTACATTAGATGCTCGAAAGCGCTGTGTGTACACCTGTAGGATCCTAGTTTGTCACCCTCCAGTGGTGGAGTCTGACCTAAAAAACATGATGGCTCCTGAGGAGAATCGCACGATAGCACACGGCCCACCTCCCATAGCAGGTAACCTACATAATATACTATGTACTTTAGTGGCTTTAAATAGTTCAGGTTTTAATGTGTTACTGTATGTACCATAGTTGGGGCTATAATGTATTACTCTGTGTTTTGTGTCAATTTCTCCTTTTTTCATATTTAGACTTTCCTGATCCATTTGACTCCCCAAGACGCTCTGACAGCCTTTCCCCTGCCAACACCCCCAAGCTCAGGGTTTACACCAGGAACCGACACCCCAGCTACCCCCCCTGTCAGCGCTTACTTGGCCCCAGGCCCATGCCCTCACCAGGTACAAATATGCATTCCCTTTTTGATTTAGAACAATTTTTGAAAAAATTTGTTTATAGAATTACAGATAATTTTGGTATTTCTTTCTAGAAATGCATTTCAATTGCTCGCAGTACCACCTTTCCACAGAGTACGCTCCATTTCAATTTCCATTTCTTTTATTTTGTAGGAGGTACCTCTCAGCCCCAAAGCCATGAGATTGTGACAGTAGGAGACACCCTGGTGAACCCCGGGATGCGGAATATTGACTCACGTCGCCACAGCTCCCCTTCTCTCTCTCCTCCTCCTCACCAGCTGAACAGACAGAGAGGTGTGACCTCCTCACTTCAGATTTTGTCACGGCCTCTTACTTCACCCCCTCCCCTCATCCCCTCCCCTGCCAGAGACCCAGAAAAGTCCAAACACCTCAGCAAAGACTCAGCACAGAATCCAGTCCAGAGAGATGATGAAAGAGGTAGACTGTTCAACACAGACAGAAACAGACAGCAACCATTCAGAGACCATGGGTCGAGAGATGCAGACAAGGGGAGAGTGTCAAGTCAAGACCAAGCTTCTAAGGATTCTGACAAGAATAGATCATCTAAAGAACTTGGGCAAAAAGACTCTGACAAGGGTGAAATACCAGCCAAAGAGCCAGACAAGAGGAGATCGTTGAGTAAAGACTCAGGTTTGAAAGAATCTGAGAGGGGAAGACCTCTCAGTAGAGATCCCATTAGAGATTCAGAAAAGGGAAGACAGTTAAACAGAGACTCTGAGAAGGGGAGACAGACAAGCAGAGAGTCGAGCAATAGAGAAACAGATAAGAGCAAATCATCCTCTAGAGATCTCAGTTATAAGGATATGGAAAAAGCTAGGTCACTCAGTAAAGATTCAGGGCTAAGGGACTCTGAGAAGCATAGACAATATAGCAGGGAAACAGGAAAAGACTCAGGTCAAGGTAAAGACAGACTGTCTAGCAGAGACTCTGACAAGGGTAGACCTCCTTCTAGAGATTCCAGTTATAGAAGCACAGAGAAAAACAAAGACTCTGGCTCAGGGAAAGATAGTAACCCTGGCGGTCAGTCCAAACAGGCGGGAGGTGAGAGTAAGAGCCACAGACTGGCACCTGCAGGCTCAGGCCAGTCCTCCCCTCCTGTGGGCACTGCTGTTCTCACAGGTCAGCAGAGAGGCAGCAGCACCAAGCAGACAGACAAGCAAGGGAAGCACGGAGGAAAAGACCAGGATGTTTCTGTAAGCCTCGGTTTGTTGCCTCGTCACCGGTCCACCTCCACCTCTAACATTACCCAGTCTAAGGATAAGCCCAGCTCAGGGAAGGAGAGTAGTTGTGGCACTGGAAATGTAATGCCAGCTTCTCTCCATAAGGACTCTGTTGTTGGGAAATCTGGCTCCCCACAGTCTTCATTTCAGAAGTCCAACGCACGGAAATCAAATGATTACCCATCAGGTCCAGCCACAGCAGCAGCTATGAAGCCTCTGTGGCCGTCGAGGACACCAGCAGACGATGACGTTGTCAAGCGAGGCTCCATGCACCTGGCATCCCTAGCTGCAGCCTCGGCTGCCAAAGACAAACACCCCAAAGTTAAGACGGCAGGCAGCAGAGAGGTGTCCAAAGACCGTGAAAGAGAGAAGAGTCTCCAAAACAGCAACAGCAGCAACAAAATTCCCCTTCTCAACAATAACATGAAAGCTACTGGCAGCTCCAACACACATGCTACGAACCCCAGCTCTCACAATAGCAGCAATAGCAAAGCTCCAGCGCTTGGAAACAGCACTAAAGCTCATGGGAAGGCTCAGGGGGAGAAGCTTGAGAACCAGGGAGGGGACAGGTCATCCTCAAAGAGCAGAGAAAATTACTCTTGTCCTGAGAGGAAAAACAGCTCCAGTCTTGACAACTTACAGCAGATGCAGCAGGGTGGTTTAGCTCCAGAGAAAGGAGTGAAGACCTCTTCGCAGTCTCACACCAAACAAACAACTAACCAGCTGCCATTGTCCTCTAGAGAGAAAAGGAGATCAGTTAAACCCCCTGCTGTAACTCCACTAAAGACTGATATCAAGACTGACCCTAACGGGACCATCACTGTTGGTGGTATTTCTTCTTCCAGTCCCACGACCACTACCTCCACCATCTCTCCTGTCGGTCAGGGGACCCGTCGCTCTGGCCGCTCAGCTCTCTTCTCCTCACCCTCTGCCAGCAGCAGTGACAGCTCTGAATCTGATACCCAGACTCAGACAGAAGACGATGATTTGCGCAAGGAGCACTCACGTAGTGAACTCCGAGACCACCACAGCCTCCTTACTCAAGGCACTGAGGATGAGGGCGATGGCCCAGAAGATGATCACGACAGAGGTCTGGATGATAAACATCACGAGGACGACAGTGATGGATCAGGGTCAGCCAAGCGGCGTTACCCTCGACGCAGTGCCCGTGCACGCTCCAACATGTTTTTTGGCCTCACACCTTTCTATGGGGTTCGCTCGTATGGTGAGGAGGACCTTCCATTCTACGGCAGCGGGGATGGAGCCGGGGCCGTGGTTAAGAGGAGGTCTGGTGGCCGCAAGAAGTCAGCTGAGGGGCAGGTGGATGGAGCAGATGATATGAGCACATCCTCTTCGTCGGGGGACAGTGGAGAGGATGATGACAGCGGAATGAAACAGAGGAGTAAAGACCCTTACTACTACAACTTCACTCGAACAATAATTAACCCCAGTGATGGCCTACCGTCTATAGAAGGGATAGACCAATGTCTGGGAAGGGGATCCCAGCTTCAGCGCTTTCTAAAAGACGAGGACCAGCAACAACAGAGGACTAAAGGAAAATCTGAAGAGGACATGCTGAGTGCTTTGTAAGTACACACAATTATTTTGATTAAAAAAAAAAGTGATTATTTACTGTTGTCTCTAAAAGTTCAAAATATTGTCTTTGCTGTGTTACACAGGACCCTAGGCAAGCAACGGATTGGCCAGCTCGATGGCGTTGACGATGGCTCAGAGAGCGACACCAGCATCTGCACCACCAGCACCACAACCACTACAGCCACCTCCTCTTCCACCCCACATAAGAGCACTCCTAAGAGAAGGGGCAGAGAAAGGCACACTGAGAAACCTGACTCCCATGACTCGAGCAAGGAGGCTGGCAGCAGTGGCGGAGCAGTGAGCGGCAACACGCGAGAAGGCAGAAAGAACCAGAAAGAAAACAGTCTTCCTCTAGGAGGCGGGGTCAAGTCCCAGCCACAGAGTCAAGGTCAGGATCCTCTCGAGGCCCAACTGTCCCTCAGCACAGACCTGCTTAAATCAGACTCCGACAACAACAACAGTGATGACTGTGGTAACATTTTGCCATCAGACATTATGGAGTTTGTCCTCAACACACCTTCCATGTCAATGCAGGCTCTGGGTCAGCAGTCTGAGCCGTCCTCCTCTGAGCTGCTGCTGGATGAGGGCTATGTTGGAGTGGATGTCAACCGGCGCAAAGACATTCTGTTTGATGACTTTTCCCAGCCTCTTCCCAGTGCTGAGAGTGGAGGTGTAGTGGAGAGTAGCGTGAATAGCTCCATATCTGTAGAGGAGCCATATCTTCCTCTGGAACTGCCGTCTGACCTCTCTGTCCTCACCACACGCAGCCCTACTGTCAGCACCAGTCAGAACCACTCTGCTGGGAGTCTTATCTCAGATACCTCAGATCGCACCATGCTGGGCTTGACCTCTGAGCCAGAGACAATCAGTGGAGAAAAGAGTGGGGACAAGAAAAGAGCAGGTCCATGTGTGTCACCATCAGAGAATCAGCACGATGCTACAACTTTAGGAAACAGGGACACACAAGTCACAGAAGGTCACATGACTCCTGAGCAGTTTATTCCGAGCCCTGCCATTGGCCAGGTGGTTGAACCTCCAGGTAGCCAGGCTGTTTCCAGGAGTTCTGGTACCCCTGGTTTGCCAAATTCTCCTTCCCTGCCTCTTCAGGGTCAGAAGTACCTACAGGCATCAGCTGCAGCTGCAGGCAGCCCCAGTCCAGTTCCTGTCTCAGGACCACCCCAGGCTCAGGTTTCCAGCCCTGCAGTCATCAAACCAGGCCCAGACAAGCTTATCGTGGTCCATCAGCAGTTCCAGCCTCTCTACGTTCTTCAGACCGTTCCTAATGGTGTCACACAAAAAATTAGTGCCACAGGAGTGATGGACACTAGCTCTTCAGCAGTGCTAAGTTCTATGACACTCACCACGGGATTAAATACCGGATTATCCACGGCCCAGCCAATATTTTCTGCTGGTGGCAAAGTCCTGGGCACCATTCCTCACCCTTCCCAGATTCACACCTTTACAGGAGCCACACAGACAGGCTTTCAGACAGGAATCCCCAGCAACACCTCAGGACTTCTCATTGGGTTGCCTACTCAGCCACGTGACCAGTCCCAGATTCTGGTCTCAGAAGCTGGTCGACCACACGAGTTGGGTCCCAGTGTTGCCATAGTGTCCAGTCCCTCCTCCCTCACTTCTTCCCCGACTGTACTCGCCTCTGCTCATGGTAAGAAGAGGCCTATCTCTCGTCTTCAGCCAAGAAAAAGCAAAAAGTTGGCCCGCTCGCGTAGCCAGCCTACTCTGGCCCCGTCTGAAGTGGGCCCTCCCAACATGACCTTCATCAACTTGCCTTCCCCTCAGATTACAGCTAGCATCTCCGGCCAACCTGGTGGACTGGTTGAGTTAGGCACCCTCTCCACTTCTCAACGCAAGGTCCCAAATATTATCAAGAGACCAAAATCAGGTGGGGTTATGTACTTGGATTCCACAGCTCTCCTTCACCAGAGGATTCCTGGTCCTGCCCAGCCTAGTATCCTAGGTCACGATTCCTCCACTCACCTTATACCTTGCACAGTCTCTAGTCTCAACCCCAGTCAGTCAGTGTTGAATGTTGTGTCTATGCCCCCTAGTGGTGCCACTGGCCTTCTTGCACCAGGATCAGTCTCCCTCTCCACCCCTGTCCTCAGCTCTGCCGAGATCACAGGACCAATTAGCAACCTCCTGTTTAAAGCAAGTCCACATAGCTTGGGCCTGTCAGATCAGCCCATGGTCCTTCAATCAGCAGGAGGAGCTCCTCTGATGTCACAGCTCAGCTCCTCTGTGCAGACATCTATAGCCAGTAGCATCTGTGTCCTGCCCTCTCAACAGACTATCAGCATGGCTGTCAACCAGCAAGGAGAGGCAGAAGGCAGTAATTTCCACTTACAGCATCAGTCACAGCCTCTTAACAGAGTCCAGACTGTAGACTCCAGTCCAAACACCACTGTTACTTTAGCCCACGGCCCCACCACCCACCTAAGCCCTGCCAAGGGACGTGTTGTTGGCATCTTCACCCAAACCTCTGCACACTCCCAGAGCAGTAGAACAACTCCCATTTCCAGATCATCAGAACAGAGGCCGCCTAACTCCACCACAGCAGTTGCAGTTTCAGGAGCACTAAAGGGCAAACAGAAAACAAAGAGGAGCAGGCAGAGTCCAGACACAACCAGCGGGAAGAAGCTCAAGGCTTCTCAGGCAGAGGAGCGCCACAGCAACCCTGCAGGACGACTTCACTCAAACCCAGGGTGAGGCAGATATTATTTTGGCTGGTTGACATGTTTTCATATTGAGTTTATTCCTATTTACATGAATATATGGTACAAATTAGCAATGACCTTCTCAAATATGTTCTGCATAATGAATGCAACATTGAGAATAATGAGAACAACAGTTTTTTTTTTTTTGTTGTTTTTTTTTGGTTAAAGGTCTTTTCTTTGATGTCTTCATAACATTGAAAAAAGAGATAACATTTTATTGCAGTGGTTCTCTGCTATCATTTACACTTAATCTCAAATGTGTACAGATTCCTCACATGTCCGTGGTGTATTGGGATTTGAGTGTATGCTTTAGTCTTTAGATGCTTCTCTATAACAAACTTGTATTGTATTATTATTTGTACAAAATGATGTTTTCAGTTGTTGTGCCCTGTAATGAAGATTGGTTCTGGTACAGAGAAGTGAAGTATCTGACCATGTCTGAATCTGTGACTATCAATTGTTCACTAAGGTACTTTGCATAAAATATATCACCATTTTCATTATAAACCTCTCTCCTCTTCTTTGCAAGCAGTTCCAAAGAGCTGAACTCCCCAGAACCCATGGACACAGGCAAGCCCACAGACAAGGCAGCCAACAAGAGGTATGTAGTCATCCATGCTAGGTATAATATCAAAATCAGACCATATAAAAGTTCTAGTTTTTGCCTTAAATCTTTTCCAGTGTGCTTAAAAAGAAGACATCTGAAGGGCCTGTTTTACCGGGGAAAGTACCGGGGAAAGACAAACCATCTGCCACTGGGGGAACAGGATCTCTTCCTGTGGCTTCACCACCCGACCAGGATGGAAACAGCAGGGATACCGGCTTGGATAGCAAACCCAAGAAGGGCATCATCTTTGAAATCTGCAGTGAGGACGGCTTCCACATCCGCTGTGAGAGTATTGAAGGTGAGAGAAAACAATGTACATCGTATAGTGCACAGGGCTGTTTGCCGTCCCAAAGAAACATTGTATTCTTTTTTGACAAGTGTTTAAACTACATTTGAACATAAATCTTTTATGTACATACAAAGTGCACCAGTTTTGACTGCATTCAATAATTTGTCTCAAAAGGCTTTAAAAAAAAAGATGCGTGTGTGAGAAACCTTAAACATACAGTGTGCATGAAATCTGAGCTGTCCTGTCCTAACTGTCTGTCCCCTTTGCAGAGGCTTGGAAATCCCTGACTGATAAGGTGCAGGAAGCTCGGTCCAATGCACGACTCAAAGAGCTTTCTTTTGAAGGTGAGGCATCACCCTGACTACATCAGAACAACAAAGAAGAATATAGATGTTGTATTTTTAGAATGTGTTTCATGGTGTCTACTGTTGATTCGTATTTACCTCCACCTCGCAAAGGGTTCATTATAAATGTGTTTCTTCTCTCCTCCCAGGTGTGAATGGATTGAGGATGCTGGGAGTCGTCCATGAGGCAGTGGTCTTCCTGCTCGAGCAGCTTTATGGCTCTAGACACTGTCGGAGCTACCGTTTCCACTTCCACAAACCAGAGGAAACCGATGAGCCTCCCATCAACCCCCACGGATCGGCTCGTGCTGAGATCAGCCACAGGTTAGGAAGGAACTAACACACACACGTACACGCTTCCATATGGTGTTGTGCTGTGGAGTGTGTACCAAGACGTTTCTTCCATGGTAGGGCCTGGATGCAGGGAGCCTATTGTAGCAAACAGACACATAATGTACTGTATGTCTTTGTGTCTGTATCTTTTATCGCCACATGAAGGTATTGGGCACTTCGTAATTGGTCAGGTGAACGTAGTCCGTTAAAACTTACTGCACACAACCAATTTCTACTACTTCTGTCACCACATTACACTTACTTATTTTTATTGTGCATATTTGGTACACACTGTTAATAAACAATGATTGTTTTTGGATAATGATTCATTAGACAACGGAATAGCTAAGAACCTGCTTTCTGACTGACAATTGATTTTAACTCAACGTGTAACCAAACGTGTTCTGGATCTTGTGTGTTTGTGTTTCTGACTGTTGTCTATTCCATCTGTTTGCCTTCCAGGAGGTCTGCGTTTGACATGTTCAATTTCTTGGCCTCAAAACACCGCCAGCCTCCTGAGTACAGGCCACAAGAAGACGATGATGATGAAGGGCAGCTCAGGACTGCCAGGTCTGTCACGTATCTTATCTTCTTATCCAAAATTGAGAGAGTTAACAATTTTAAAATATAGTTTGTTTTCCCAATATGGTCTCATGAGGTTGCAGAGAAGCCGTCACCATAACGTTTCTTTTTCATGCTGTTGTTGCAGGCGTGCCTCCATGGAGCTACCACTGGCTGTGAGATTCAAACAGCTCAAGGCCACCTCTAAGGAAACTGTCGGAGTCTACAGGTCAGTGGTGCTTCAACTGTTAATCATTTATCAATCATTTAGGCTGATGAAAAGCTGCGCAAGACATAGATAATATACTTTGGATTTCTCTGTCGACTGTTGTGCTTGTCCATGATCCAGTCAGATCACTTTCGTCACAACAATTCATTGTTTGCCACAATTAACTGTACACTTTCAGCTTAAAGAAAGGTCTTGATAAACTTGGAAGGTATAATAAAAGGTTGGATGGCCAAAACAAAAGGGTTTAAAATCAACATCTGCATATGCAATGAACGATTTACACTGTATTTCTCTGCAGGTCTCCCATTCACGGCCGAGGTCTGTTCTGCAAGAAAACCATTGATGCTGGGGAGATGGTCATTGAATACTCTGGAAATGTCATTCGGTCTGTGCTCACCGACCAACGGGAGAAATATTATGATGGAAAGGTGAGGTCTTAGGAATGATCCTATGTTTATATATGGATGGATGGATGGACCTATTGGGAGCAACAAACATGCAACCTCTGTCTTTTCTTTCCTCAAAGGGGATTGGATGTTACATGTTTCGCATCGATGATTACGAGGTGGTAGATGCCACGGTTCATGGCAATGCTGCCCGCTTCATCAACCATTCCTGTGAGCCCAATTGCTACTCTCGGGTCATCACTGTGGATGCCCAGAAGCACATCGTCATCTTTGCCTCTCGGCGTATCTACTGTGGAGAGGAGCTCACCTACGACTACAAGTTCCCCATCGAGGATGCCAGCAACAAGCTGCCCTGTAACTGCGGTGCAAAGAAGTGTCGGAAGTTCCTTAACTGATACCTGTATCCAAACAACTTAAAGGGGACTGCAAGTCTGTTGAGCAGCAGTGCCACGCTGTTCCGATTTCCTGGGTCCGGCCCATGTGTGACCGAAGCTGCCAACAGGGCACGAGCTCTGTCAGCGATTCTGCTGCTGGTGTTGGCAGAACACGACAGAGACAACAGTTATGGGTTCTACTGTATATACAGGAAGGGCCGTTATGGAGGAGGGGCCACTTGTAGAAATTCCAACATAATGTGCCTCCTTTTTGTCTCATTTACATTTGGCATGGAAAGTTTCACCTTCAGAGGTGAGTTATGAAATGGTTTGAGCCTTCACAACATTGCAATATTAATACAAATTTACATTTGGATAATAAAGTTACCCCTTTATTATTTTTTACATTGGCCCATCCTCCTTAATTTTCTAGAAATATGTTATGGTTCAGTAATGCTGAGATGTGAACATAGAAGGAAAAAAAAAATCAAAGAACTTGGTTCCATTTTACACCAAAGTGCAATTTGTTGAAGGGACTTGGAAGAGTAATTTTACTAGAAAGAAAAACTAGAACCTTGTTAAAATTTCTTCTTTTTTTTTATCTCAGTGTCAGCTGTTCTTGATGCACTGTTGTTATTGATCTCCTTGTCTGAATGTGCCCTGATGCCTTCAGAGCCGTTGTGATTTTGTGGAGCCTTCCCCTTACCGGGCTTTTTAAAAAGCTTGTAACACTGTAAATAGGAGCTGCTAGTGTATAGCAGACAAGAGCTGTGCAGGTGGAAACACTAGGGGGAGCAGTGGCCACAGAGAGGAAGAGAGAAAAAAGAGCTAAGGGAAGTAGAAATGTAGATTTGATTTAAAAAAAAAATAAAAAAATAAATAAAGGTTAGTTTTGGCCGTTCATGTAAGGGGTGATATCTGAGGTTGATACCACCAGTTGTACTTAAATTGACTTTTAGTCTGACAGCTTGGTAGCTATGTAGACATGCTATTGATGGGATTAAGCCTCTGGCCTGAGACAGCGAGGCAGCTAGAGATTCTGGTGGACTGACAGCCAAGGGACTGGAGAACCCTACTGATGTGCTTTAGTAGAAATATTTATAATTGGTTTTTGGAGCTGTGATCTTACAGAAACATACAGACAGACGTGTTGCAAGTTTGTGCATGCTGTTGTTATTATCAAAGTTGTTTTTGGTAATTATGTAAGCTCAGGCTTTTGATTCAGTTCCAAATTACAGCAGCAAAGAGAACCAAACATCACGCCCTTGAATTGAATTTTCACACAGCTTGTTTTCTTCTTGGCCTGTTGTGATAACCATTACTATGGAAAGTGTTTTTTTATTTGTATTAAGTCTTTTAAAGTCTTGTCTGTTATCTGTCTTTTTATGATGGACAGGGAAATATCATGCTTGCTTTTAAAAAAAACAAATGTAAATAATGTATATTTTTCTACAAAAGACTTAAAAAGCACTCACTAGTGAATAGCACTTAATGATGGTATTTATATTTTTAAAAAATCGTATTTATTTTATTGCCATTTTTGTAGGAAATAGAGGTTTACAAACACTAATGCTTGGTCTCTATGTTTTGTATTCCACTGCCTTTTCAAAGTTGGTTTTTGTTGTAATTTTGTTTTTTCTTTTTTTAATTTGTAGCCTGAATGTTTTATTTGATTCCAAAGACTGACACTGGTCTGTGGCTTGGTCCCCTTTTAGTTCAGTCCACCAGTAGCTCTTTTATCTATCATGGCCAGAGCTGACGGTTCTGTCATTGTTCCAGTTCTAGCTGGCAGTATGGCAGTCATGTGAACTGTTATTATGCACTCGAGAGAGTTTAGATTGTTGATCCATAGCAGATATCTCCTCTCTCTCGCCTTATTGTCTCCACATCTCATCACACCGAGAATCGAGTCCACTTACAGGCTGCTACCAGGCAGTCGCATCAAAAAAACATTTGTTTTTTCTTGACAGAAATCAACGTTGACAGGCTCACAGCCAATTGGCACATGTGTGCAAGAGTCCCATCAGTTTAAAGTGTTTCGTCCCTCTGCAGACTTGGTCTATAATAAAGAGGTGCCTTTTTTTTAATGCTACCAACAGCATTCATCATACCTTCATTGAGCCAAACCATTAATTAAAAAACCCGCTTAACCCTGGTGACTGCACACTCAGCATTTGGAAATCACTTTTTATTCTTTCACTCGGTCTCCTCATGGTTTGTCTTAGTTGTTAATGAGCTCTTGACAAGCCTTCATCCTCATCCTGGAATGAATATTTAATTGGACTGTTTAAACTGGCTGGTTCTAGTCAGTGACTTTGTTTTTGTCCCATTCAATTAATTTATTGTCGTCCACCGTTAATGCTGACTTCGTTATCACCTAAAGGCCGCTAGCAGCTTCTCCCACGCTGCTCCTTGTTGTTGTGAACTGACACAAAAATATGACCCACACATGGTTTGCACTTTAGCTGTGACACAGGCACTGATTTAGACATAGGAAAACTCAGCTCCAGGCAGACAATGCAACTCCAGTGCTGAAACCACAAGCACAGGTTGTCACTGACAATTCTTTGAGTTGTGCATCAGGCCCCGATATAAAAAGAAGTTTGGCCTACTTGCATTGGTCTTGATGACTCCTGAAAGTGGCGTTTGAGGCTCTAGCAAAGTGCACTTGACTCTTTTTCTGCAACAAAATGAAGGCAGGGACCACGCCAGCAGCCCTTTCCTTCCTGAAGGTGCAGTGCATACAAACCTCGGCTGTGCTTTTCCGTTTAAGAGCCCGAGATCGGTCTTGAGGCCCCCTAACTCTGACTGACGGGCCAGCCTCGTGGTTGTACAGCTGCACCTACGTTGGGCTCGCTGGGTTCAGCTGCTAAGGTCAGCAATGAATGTATACTCCTCCACCACATAACCAGACCTGTGATGATGTTGATTCTTTGTCAGCTACATTTGTTGTTTTCAGTTCTTGTCTCAAACAACCCTGCCAGACATGGACGGCGTGTAGATATGACCTCAAACTGGGCAGCAGCAACAGTTTTGTTTCAGCACTGGGAATAATACTGAAGTGTGAACAGCAGTGGCATTTCTGTCTGTAGGACAACAGGTTCGTACTGGGTTAGCTCAACACTTCACGCTAGCATCGGTGATAACACGTTTACTGATGCCAAGGGCTCTGTCTACGACTCACTTCTCGAGATCCACTTCAGAATTTTCAGGGTCGGAGGGTTCAGTGAACAATAGCCGAGTTATTTCACTGTTTAACAGCATATATATACAATAAGGAAATGGTCTCTGTTGTTTCTTTGGACTTAATTTTACCACGCCACACCAGTGGCCCTTCTCCGTCAATATCTGTAATTATAGTATAAATACATAACAATATTATACAGAAACATGCATAGTAATTTCTTGTACTTTAGTATCTATACAATATATGGAATGGACAGACAAACTTAGTTACAGTAGCAAAACAGCAGATTTATAATGGTTAATAGCAATGTTTCAATGTACTCTATAATGGTTTTGTGTTACAGTACTATCAGATGAAACTAACGTGCATCATTCTTTCGTATATTGATATCCAGTACCAATTTTGCTGTGCCTGTGAGTGCTCCTTCGTCAACAAGGAGCATTGCAGTTTTTCTTTTGATTTTCTTTCTGGAAAGGAACGGTTTTTATGTGATGAGAAATGTAACTGTATTAATGTGGTTGTGAACTTCTTGAGGTCAGCCATTTAGTTTTTTCCTCCTAGTGAATGTTTTTCTGTTTTTCCTTTGTACGTTTTAACAGGGACTTTTTAGACGGCTCACTTAATGTGGTATAAATTGAGAGTTTGGTTTGTGGAGACTGACCGGGAGTTTCAAAGATCCCACAGATATGGCGTTTTTCATTGTTGAAAACCTCTCATGCCTCCCTGACCACTTCTCTCTCCTCCGAAGCTTTTGGTTGTACGTATCATGTACTGTTTTCTTTTTTTTTTTAATAGAAAGTCATAATGCTGAGCTTATGCTGATGTTGAAAACATTTAATTTATTTATTTTGTGCAACATCCACCCTGAATTGTTCTTCTACAATTCAAGGCTTGGGAGAGGTCAGACAAGTACATAACATGTATTTGTAATTTTCTAATTGTTTCTTGTGTATAGAAGTTATCAGCCCAGGATAGAATGTGGTGTCACAGAGGGAGCGGACAGCAGGACATGCAAAAAGAGGGATCATGGATCGTGAACAGGCTCGTTTCTTATGCCTTGAATATACCTTTGTCTTATCAATACTCCTCCTTCTCTCTGTAATAACAGTATTCACGAGTTCAACAGTCATATTTCAAACTCCCGTTTTAATAGTGTTCTTTCAATACACATCAAAGAAATGAAGGAAAACCACCACAGTGAAAATGAACCACAAACTACTTGGTTGAATGTATAATTAGGAAACAAAGTTGTACATAAGTGTAAAAAGAAAAGTTTCTAATCATGTTTATTTTCTATGCACTTTTTTATTTAAGTGATAGTTTAAATAATAAACATGTCTCCTTTACTCTTTTTTGTCTCTTGCCTCGTTTACTGTTTGATTGGGCAGCTGCTTAATTTCTAAAAACCTGTTCGAAAACAATCTCACTACAAGGTATCTTTCATAGCTCTTCTGGAGGTTTCAATCATATCACACGATCTTCATCACCAGATGCTTTTATGCAATATAGAGTCCTAAAGGTGCTTTTAGAAACAATAAAAATGTATGACAACACACCAGAGGAACTTGCCCCTAGTCACATTTCATTTCACTTTTTTATTCCAAGGTTCAGCAGGATCGCACAATGATATGCAGTTGTAGGCTCCTCCACACACAGAAACTAGATAATAATATATTTTAAATTAGAATAGAATAAACAAGTTTGAACATATTTGTGGAATTTTAAACTTATTTAGTGATAGTTGTACATAGAATTGAACAGTAGAGATAGTTACCTCTCACCACAATAATGTTCAGTTTATTGCGTTGCAAAACTGCTTTTTTCCCACCAACAACAGATGTTGTGAGAAATAACTGCATCATGACACTAGTCTTTTTTTTTTCACAGCTCTGTGGGTTGAAGACAGTCGCTGTATGTGTTTGTATGTAATGTGATAAATAGGACTGTTTCTGAATCACAGGTTGAGTTCAGCTGCCTTGCTATTCAGCTAACCCAGTCACACATTTGCTGTTGCTCTTCACCACCACCACCACCACCCACTAGAAATAAATTCAAATTGTTAGTTCGCCAAGTGGTCCAAATTAACAGTAAATCCTCAAAGCAGCAGTTTGTGGATTATTACAGGAAATTAGTGTAGCAGACCCAGAATGTGCTGATTCTGGTGCTGCTAATTAAAAACACGTCTTGACTCTGCTGCGTCTCACTTCCTCCACATCATGTTCCCATAAAACCAATGTTTCAGTGTTTAAACGCTAAGCAGACCCATGTGGGTACAGTGAGCTGTTTCACTCTGTGTGACCATACATGTCACACAGCAAAATACTTCACTGATAAACTGTAGGGGGTGTGTCCGTTTTCACAATCAATTTTGTCATTTTAATTTCCACATTATGTCGCCTCAATGACACGTAAAGACTGAAATAATTTTGATGAGAATATTTACTCTGTAGTATTCAAACTATTATCCCTGTGGTTGGCAAATTGCAGCCTGTGAGCAAAATCCAGACCTCTGGCAAACATATTGGCCCCTTGACTAAAGCTGAAGTTATTCATTTTTCACATTTTTTTTTCACAAATCTACTGTAGATAACAATGTAACATCGTAACATGTCATACTCCCCTAACTTAAATAAGAGTGTAGTGCCTCTGCTTTGAGCTAAATGCTCACAACGTGCTCACAATGGCAAAGCTAACACACAGATTTACCATGTTCACAGTTCCTGTGTTAGCACGCAAACATTTGCTAATTAGTGCTAAACACAAAGTAGCACCCAAGGCTCACAAAACAATAGATTAAAAGTTAGGAGACCACTAAAACTAGTCTAATTCATCCTTAAAGGGGAACAAGAGCATTTGTACTAAATCCATGAGATATTTCACTCAAAACCACAAGTCAGCCTCATGGTGGTGCTAGAGGAAATGCCATCAAAGTCATAAGGATTCATCCTCTGTGGTTCATGACAATCCACGCAGTAGTTGTTGAGATATTTCAGTCTGGACCAAAGTGGTGGACAGACCGACCGACACTGCCATCCTTACAGCCGCTAACATGGCTAAAACAACGATTGTTGGATACAAGCTTAAGACAAACTCTTTTATCAATTTCATTTCAAATTAAATAAAACAAAAAAGCATATCACCGACCTGCGTTTCCACAGCACCTGTAAAAATGTTGGTCCTCCAATGAGCAGGGCTAAAAAAACTGACCCATGGTTGATCTTGATCTCTGACCCCTGTATTATTCGAAACGCAGTCCTGCTCCAAGGCTTCACCCTGATCATATTTTCTGTTTTTTTCTCCTCCCACACAGATTAAACTCGACGGGCCGTCGTGATCTCTCACTCCTCCACCATTTTGGCACGTTCGTTTGGCACCGTTCTGCTCTGTTTGGGGTCACTTCTGCACAGTCACAGTGAAAATGTGTTTTCATTGGCCATTAATTCAAAGGAGCTGCGAACTTCCAACCAGCTCAAGTTTAGCTTCCTTGCCAAAAAGATATTAAGACCTCTTGCTTTATCAACTTAACGCTGCCACTGAAGGATTACAGGGAAAAGAGGATTACTGTCAGGGAGTCTTGCCTGAGTGGAAGACTGGTATTAGCAGGGAGATGCTATCTGGGTGGAGCAAACTGCTTCATCTTGGAGGATAACGAAACTCACAGAGTAGAGAGAACACGTGAATGGCCTTTATGTCAGTTGATGTCTGTATTTGTCTCTTTTTACTTTATTTTGTGTCTTTTCAAAGCAGCTGTGTTTTTGTGTATTAAAGCGAGGAGGACAGCTCATTTTCAGCCTTAGATCACTGTGGTGGCATTTTCCTCCTTCTGACCGCAGCCCTCTGAACTCTCTGCCTCTTGGAGAGTTTCCCAAACACTGTTATGCAATCTCCCAAACATTCCTCCATTTATCATCATCCCCATGACTTTTCTCGTCTCCCCCCGCAAATCCCTCCTCTCATATTGATTTTCTCACACTTTTGTTTCATAGTTGGGATATTTGTGCTGGATCAACATCAAGTATTTCCCTCTGTATCCTCCCTGTTCTCTCTCTCTTCCACCCCTCGGTTCCTCCTCTCCCACCTACCCCAGTTTCTAATTGGATTTCCTTTCAGTTTTTCCCAGCCAGACTCTCTGGTTGGGAGGACCAGCTTTCAGTGGATTCTCTTCGACACTCACGGACATCAGCAGCAGCAGCAGCTCCCAAAGACTTCACTGCATCTGGTAAGTTTAAGGTTTAGATTTTTGTCCTGAATTGTGAATGAAAGCTGCTCTTCAATGCTTCAGATTGAAGAGCAGCTACAGATGAAGTCTGCACATCTGGGTGCAGGGCTGAGATATGACTGATAGCTTTAGTGAGGAGAACAAAGCACTACAAAGTGCATCATTTTAGTATTTGAGTATTGTGTAGATATGACTGTTGAGCTGGATTATATAGACAACTTTAAAGCAGTGGAGGAGAAAGTATTCGGATCCTTTTTCTTAAGTAAAAGTAGCAATACCACAGTAAAGGTCCTGCATTCAAAAAGTAAAATGATGTTAATTAATTATTAACAGGATGTGTTAAATTGTTATATATTTAATTAATGGATCATTGCTACTGATGCATTCAAGTTTTAGCAGTATTTTAATGCTGCTGCTGGAGAAGCTGATTTTAACTACTAATAATCCTAATAATACTAATACATATAATCTGTATAGGAAATCTTCATCAGTGAAGAAAGTGGTAACTTCAGTCAGGTAAGTGTAGAGGAGTAATACAGTGCACAATAAATCTCTCTGAAATGTAGTGGAGTAAAAGTAGAAAGTAGAAGAAAATGTAAATACCCAAGTAAAGTATCTTGAGTAAATTACAGTACTTTCCACCACCAGGTAAGGACATTATTCAGCAATACAGGGTTAAAATAAATGGGCAGCTTTGCCTTTAACAACCTGATATTGGGTTACAGTAAATGTGGATAATATCAATGCGCTCCAGCTGGTCTCGAGGCAACATGCCAAACTTTTCCAAATGGCTGCTGGAGCTTGTGGCTTTTGGTTTCCCTCTTACAAAGAAATTAGATCGTTGAACTGCCTGCAAAAGTTCATCTCAATCAAAAAGGTGGCACTAAATCCAGAAGCTTGATCCAAACCACTGGACTAATTGCAATCAAAACCCCAGTCCAGTGACTGGATTCAGGTGTCCGCTCATGAGATATACTACAACAACCCACAAACAGAAAGTGACAGAATGTCCTAACTGTCAGCAGATTAGGATCCGACATGAAAAAACAAAGACGATATTAATTTCTGGCGGCATGCAGTGAGTCACAAATGTGTGTAGTCGTACAGTAAACACAGCAGTTCATGTGTTAGAGGTCTAGAAAGAGTGGACTCATCTTTTGTGTGGTTATTGAAAACATTCATCATGTTTCTAATGATCTGAGAGCTACTGGGGAGTGGAGGCAGACAGCTGTTCAGACTCTCCACTCCTCTGTTGCCAGGAACGCTGACATGCATTTTCTCTCTCCCTCCTCCTTTTTTTTTTCTCTCACTGTCTTTTCTCTTTCTTTTCAGTTTCTAGTCTACCCCCCATCCCCCCACCCTCCCCCTCCGTCTGGCTCTTTTTTTTGTGGATGTGAGCTCTCAAATCCAATTAGGAGACCTGCAGATAGACAGGCGGAAATCATTGTCACCCACCACAAACAGCAGGTTTTCATTAGTTAACTGTAAAGTTTGATCACAGGAGAAGCCGGTACTGTGAGGCAGCTGCGAGTCCTGCTGCTCAGCTCATCAATTCAGTTTATGGGCCTGTGACGCCTGTCCTGCTCTCAGACAGGCGGCCAATCAGGGCCACAGTGGAGGTGAGCCGACCACAGACGCTGCAGGAAAAACACTATGAGCAAGGGTGCTGTAACACAAACATACTCACTGACTGTATACGGGTTAGGTAGCAGAAATGTACAGTTTGATATCGCTCATGCTGTCCAAATGGGGTCAGCTGAAGACCGAGGTTCTTGATTTACACAAACAGGAAACAGAAAGCAGACAGAAAGAGACGTTTAGGTGTGACTGTGAGTCGTTTCTGAGTCGGCCTGTCTGGTATTCAGAATCTCATTTACTAGAAACATCTGTTTAGACTCCAAGCGTGCCATGTTTTGTTTTTAAGATATGAGTAATCATTTTTTCATATCAATCATATTTTCATCCTCCTGAATTGAAAAGACAGAGGTTTTGTAAAAACACAGTCCGCATGCCCCTCACTTACACTTCCATCATATAGATGACGTGTTAGAAACACATGTTTATTTACATGGATTTCTGATATTTGCATTCTAGTAAAACAACAGAATGTAATTTAGTTTAAGTTTTGATGATAATTTTGTTTTGATGTAAAAGTTAAATTGGTTTAGGATCATGGATAATGGTCGCATGTAAGCTCTTTTTTGTTTGTGACGTCTTTTATTTCTGGGAATTGTTATTCCATCACTTCCCACCGTGCGCCGTCCCTGAAACAGAGCATACCGTTCTTAGTATCATGACTCTCCAGCCATTATTTGAGGAAGCTGAATCACCAGTTGGAACCAAAAGCTGCACCTGTGCTAATAAACACTACATCCATGTGGGTGTTGTTACAGTCAAATCTCAGTGAAAATCTCCACTTAGGTTTGTTTTAATATAAGCTATTAAGTTTTATAAAGCGATCTACCTGAGTGAAGTAATCTCATATACTGGTTATTTCTGTGCGTTTTTGGCAGCACTGACATCTAATGAATAATGCCAACTCAGTAATGTAATACAGTTATTTCAGTTCCACTTTTCCCTCAAGCTGAGGGAGGAATGTGTTGAAAAAGCATAGAGGAGTGTTATTATAATTCATATTTTTCTCTGTTCATACACTTGAAGTGCACGATTAAATACGTTCAAAATAGACACTAGTACATTTTGATTAAATCAGCCCATTTTTACTGGCCGTTTTAGGACTAAATGTCAGGGTGCGTGACTCGAAATATTGCAGCAGTAGTAGCGCTCTCAGCCACTGACAGTCTAGTATTGTAAGAGGTCTGCAATAGTCCTAATACTCCTTAAATTCTTTTGATAGAGTCCCTTTAACTGCGGCTGAACTGAAACCTTTGCAATCCTGTGCAATAGTGTGCTTGACAAGAAAAGGCAAACTGAATATTATACTGCAAGTCCTTAAATTATGCCGTAAAACACTAATTTCAGTGTGTTTACATATGCTGCTCCCTGCCTCTGTAATATGATCATGTGTGATATGAAGTGATGTTTATTGTGACATTTGTGGTGCACGTTTGTTTAATCAGATCACTGTTATCCCATTGTAAGTAGTCCAGTTCAAACTCTGGTGTGACTCCTCCACTGACTTGTTTATAAACCGTAATGTCTCCACTCTACTTTCATCATCAAGTCTTTATGTTGTCTTTTTGTATTTCTCTGTTCTCGCTCAGCTGCAATGAGCTCACTCAGGCTGTTGCTGCACTCCCTCCTTCTCCTCCAAGTCCCTCTTTCTAACCAGTTAGAAGACAACAAGATCCCTCCCAGTCTGTGCACTGGTCACCCTGGTATCCCGGGCTCTCCTGGAGCTCATGGCAGTGCTGGTCAGCCGGGGAGAGATGGGAGGGACGGGAGAGATGCTGCTCCGGGGGAGAAGGGAATGAAGGGGGACAGGGGAGACGCAGGTGCTCTATTTTTCTTCTCCATATTTGAGTATGTGATACATGTCTGCAGTGGATGCTCATGTCCTCCTCCTCTGCAGGTGAGACAGGAGTGCGAGGCCTGACAGGGGACAGCGGTGACCCAGGAGCGAAAGGGGAGAGGGGACAGGCAGGCGAGTGCGCAGTGGCCCCCAAATCAGCCTTCAGTGTCAAACTGTCTGAGGGCCACACTTTACCCCTCACTGTGGGAGATGTAGTCCACTTCGACAAGATTGTGATCAATGAGCAGGGCGACTACAACACAGAGACGGGGCGCTTCACCTGCAAAGTCCCTGGAGTTTACTACTTTGCCGTCCACGCCACAGTCTACCGTGCCAGCCTCCAGTTTGACCTGATGAAAAACGCACACGCAGTGGCATCTTATTTCCAGTTCTACGGCAACTGGCCCAAACCGGCTTCTCTGTCAGGCGGCTCGCTGCTCCACCTCGTCCCTGGTGACCAGGTGTGGGTCCAGATGGCTCTGTCAGAGTACAACGGATTATACTCCAGCACCAAGACAGACAGCACCTTCACCGGCTTCCTGGTGTATTCAGACTGGAAGAACTCGGCTGTGTTTGCATGACATGTGTTTATGAACAAAACAAAGTCATATCCCACTTTGGGAAATGAACCACAACCTATTTTTTTTTTATTTGTTTTTGCAAGTTTCAGTTTTCTAATTGAGAAGTTCTGGATAAAGACGAGTGAATAAGAAGTGACGTGGTACATCTGTATTTGTGTAAGAAGTAAAAAACACACCAGACAATGTTGACAATGAATGGCACATACTGTACTGGTGAAGTGTGAGGTACACACACACACACACACACACGCCTGCTGTGGCACTTAATTCTTATAGCAGATGTCGTGACAAGTAAGTGGCATTTTACTGTTGTATCTGCTCCAGTTAGAGCTCCTTTTAACTATTTTTATATACAGTTAGGTAGTGTAGTACAGTGGTTCCCATCCTAGGGGTCGGGCCCCTCCAAAGGATCGCAAGAGAAATCTGAAGGGTTGTGAGATGATTAATGAGAAAGAAAAGACAAAATAATGTTGTTGTTTTAACTTTTCTCTCTGGTTTTATTTTCAACTTTTTCTGTTAATTTCGCCTCATCAAGCCTCAGATTATTTACATGAAACCATCTGAGAGATTTACAGGGGAAATCACTTTCTGTTGAAGCTGCTAACAACTCATAGACGTCTGAAACATGACGAGAGGCCCCAACTAGACACAAGCCAAAACGTGTGGGAACCACTGGTTTCATCTTTAATAATGCATCACATTTCACAAGCTTATCATATCTTTTTTTAAATGTAAAATGTTAATCTGAAAAGAAACTGGTTGCTATAATTGTTAAATAAATAGAGTGTAGTAAAACTGCAATATTTCCTTTTGAAATGTAGAGTAGGGTAAGAATAAAGTAGGATGAAATGAAAATACTCGAGTAAAGTACAATTACCTGAAAAGCACAGTAGCCTACTTGAGCAAATGTACTTGGTTACTTTCCACCACTGTCAGATTAATCAACTTTCATGTGGCACTTTTAAATTCAATAAAATTCAACAACCAACTCTATGTTTTATTTTTTTTACTAAAAGCAAAGACCTACCAAAGTAAATACCGTAATGAAAAAGGCTGGAAAATATTCATTTTCCACTGGATTTACTCTGTTTATTTCTGCCTACTGTTTCCACCAAATGCTGTAAGTAGCTTGACAGACTCTCAGTTAAATTTCAACACTGTGAGCTGGTTGATGCAAGTCATCTCCTTCTTCTTGACAATTTTCAACAATAACAACATGTATTATTTTCCCAGATTACTGAGTTGAGTCATTGTCTCTTGATACTTTTCTTGAAGCAGGATTGTTTATTTAGGAGGGAGACCAGAACCCAAGAAAGGCTTTCTGAACCTGTCAAACACACTACCTCAGACATGAGGAAATGTTATTTTCCCTACACATAATATCCTCGTAACTTTTCCCTCTAGGGTAGAAATGAGAGAAGCAGGGAGTTAATCAATCTTCCCCTGGCATCAATAAATTATTTCCATTAGTTCACGGCCTGTAAATCGTTCTCTAATTGCTCGAAGCTGAAGGCCAAGCAGACAGTGACATCACCCTGAAATACAGCGCTCTCATTGGTGGACGGGTGTCTGTTTGGGTGGAGGAGTGTGAGGGCAACAGTTGGACGTAGATACAATGTAGATAAGATAGCGAGAGGACATGATAGAAAAGTGTGTTTACATAAACTGCATTTAAGGCACGGCCACAGAGGTATTTAGAAAACGCTGAGCTCAAATTTCCTTGGTTTACTAGGTTGTTCTACACAAATGCTTTGACATTTCTACCCAAAATAGACATTTCTACAATATTGTAGTGAGGCTGCCAGGCAACCAGTGGAGACTCCAGGACATAGATATAAACATATCTATGCTCCAGGATGTCACTGCTCCGGACAAGAAATAGCCCCCCACAGATTTGTCATTTGTCGGTTTTTGTGTGGGTCAAACAAGCAAGCAAGCAAGTGAGCTTCAGGTGCTGGTTGGTGAATATCGTTACCTTAGGACAGAGCTCGGCTAGCTGCTTCCCCCTGTTTCCAATTTTTGTGCTAAGCTAAGCTGAATGGATGCCTACCTTTATATTTTAAGTGGCAAACATGAGGGTGGTATTGATCAAGTGTGTTTCCCAAAATGGAGTTCTTAAAGTATTAAATGCCTGGACTATATTTTTAATTAGCCTATAAACAAATTTAAAGACATTTAGTAAAAAATATATATAAATAAATCAGAATCACCCACCATTTGCAATTTGTGTGTAATTGTAGAAGATAAACCTTTCCTCAGGTCCTCAGAATCCCCAAATTACCAGAAACAACAGGCTACATGACGTCGTTGTCCTCCTGAATCAAATATGGTCTGAAGACAAAGCAAAAACATTCCTGATTAAGGGAGTCATGCAGACAGAATCGAGAGGAAATATGCTGTTACTGACTTTATTAGTCTCATTACCTTGTCCGGCAGGGGGCAGTGTTGCATCAATGTTCAGCAGGGAGCATTTGCATGGGAGAGTGTCGAGTGTGATCGGGTTGTGCTTCAGATTGTCTGGGCAGGACTGATCACTTCACCCCGCTGTGTCAACACTCTGTGAGTCCTGAGGTGCCTTCATGATGTGAGCAGCAGTGGCTGTGCTGTATAGGACACTGGGACTGTATTACTGCACCTGCTCCAGCTACTTCCCATTATGTAATGAAGGGACATTTCCTGCTAAATTCAAGGCAATTAGATGTTTTCAAATGATGAATAACTAACTGATAAATTAAGACCTTAACTGTCAAAATATTGGCACTTATGTGGATACAATTCTTTATGTCTTAGAAACAGTAAACCAGAGGGCTTCTTTTCATATATAATAAACGCATTTGTGACATTGCAGTAGAGAGATCAATACATAGACCTCGCTGATCCACCCTGTGCTCCTTCTCTCTTCATTATAAATGTATGAAAGCCGGTGCAACATTAAGACACTTACTATAAATTATTACTATACTTAAATCTGTGAATACTAAATGGAGTTTTTAATTGTCTGCAGATCATCACGTAATATGAATAACTTGATGTAGCCGTGAGAGTCTCCACTGATAACAGCTACAACTATGACTCTGGATTACATGTTATGGACTATTTTATATCTGTTTAAACTTAAATTTATTCTTCTCCCTTTATGGTTCTTCACATAGTCTAATTTTCCACATTCCTAAGGAGGTACTTAAGAGTAAAAAAGTTTATATTATTACATATATATATATAGTTATTTCTAGCCTAGAATTTAAGGAGGAACTGTATTTAAAATTGATTCTTGATTAAATATTGTAATGAACAAATATTGAAAAGTAGATTACAGTTATGCTGTTATGGCACAATCAGGAAGAAATATCACTGAAGTTTACTTTCAGCCTTGTTTCCCTTGTAAGGTCATCTTCTGAGAAGATTTCTAAAAAAGAAAAGATGCTGTCATTGTAGATTATTATTGGATCAGACATATAGGGTGTTCTCATATTAAAATAGTGATGGTTAGGATCCTACACTGAGCTGTTGACCTTCAGCCCGAGGGTTTGTGGTCCGATTCCAGCTCCTCCCGTCCACAAGTCGACATGTCCCTGGGCAAGACAGTAAACCCTAAGTTGCCTCTTGGTGTCGTATGAGTGCCCTGTCCCTGACCAAGCTAGGGCATAAGCACTTGGAGGCCACATTGAAGGCTGACCGCTGCTCCATGCTGTCCTCAGGAGGAAGGATGCAGAGGACGAGCTTCATCGTGTGTCTGAATACATCCTCATGTTTGACAATAAAAGACTTTAGGATTCTTTTCTTTAATCTCTGCGTGGCCCGTACATCACTCATCGCATTTATTCAAGGCTACGGGGATTATCAGGATTAATTACAACACACCTCTTAATTACAGTTGAGTCTGGGTTGGGTGGAGGCCAGGGCTAATGAGCTGCCTGTCTCTTCTTCTTTATCTCCTGCATTACTGTCAAACCATTGATTACTATCAGTTCAATGAAACCGTTTTCTCTCTGCTTTGTCTCATTTGACCTTTTGTGAATCTCCAGATTTTATCTTCTACATATGAAATGTTGGCCTCTTTTGAACTGTTGTGCTTGTATTTGAATTGTGTCATGTCAGGCTGGCCAGTCTCAGAAATAAATACATTACTCTACAGCTCATATATGCAGGGGAACTCTCTTATTGTCCATGAACCCCCATAGGGAGGTCAGAGGTCAGCACTGTTTGTAGCTGTTATAAATTCACCCTGTTTGACATTGTAGCCGGGTAGATGCTCAGTTATGGTGGCTTGAACCCTTCTGAAGAGGTTTTCCCACTCAGTAAGACACCAAGATTAAAGTACACAGTGTAGAGATGATGGAGAAATAAATAGTCAGAGTAAGAGACGGAGACAGTGATCATAAACAGAAAAAAATAGAACCTGAGTGAGGCCGGAGAAGGGTGCACTAGAGTTTGACATTTTCCCACACTGTTTCCGGCCAGGACCCAACCAGGGGTCAGAAGGAAGAGGTTGAATCTCTGGAGCATGAAGCTCTCCTTTGTTTACTCCTCGCTGCTCTTCCCCTGACATTAGGCTTCCTCTCCTCTGTTAACGCCATCCTCATTTACAACTAACACATAAACACGGCTGAGGCTGGGCTTGAGGGTCAGGAGCCGATAAACACACCCCTGGATTTGTTTTTCTGATCTCTAGCAGTGTTTAAGTTTGTGGTCAGCCAGTAGAAACCAGCGCACACCTCTCATTTGTAAAGATGCATCTTCTATCCTTTCAGATCTGACCATCGATGCAAAAAATACACTAAAATTACAATATATTCTTGAGTAATGTCACTGAGTGCATTCTTTTATAGTAACAGATGTCTGGTATGAAGCTGAAGATATTTTTAGAGAGGACATTGGGAACGGGAATGAAGCTGTAAACCACAAGGACCCGGTGAACTGTCATGTGGTGGTGGAAGTGGTCCCATAAGACCATTAGGGGCCCACTCCTCTAACCCTGCAACCCTTCTGCAGCCCCCAAACACGCCCTTTATCTTCACAGAAGCAAGATATGGAAGATGAACGATCTCTGGACTCAACTGTTGCATTATCCCTGTTTTCAGATAAGTGAACAGGAATCTGTTATCTTGTGTGTTCGGCCCCCCTTCGAAATACTTCCTACTGTATTTACAGTTGTAAAAATCTGGATCATGCTCCACATAGGAAAGCCCCAGGGGCGTACTGCAGGCTGCGCGGACGACATGAAAAGATGGTGAACTCATTAAAACCAAATTTGGTAAAAAGATACAAAGGCCAAAGCTTAAAATATGTGAGATTTAGTAAACTATGCTGGAAGGAATGTAAGATGACAATGTGATGACTTCTACATAGGCCTTTTCCACAGCAGACATTTTGCCTTGTCGCTGCAGGAAGAGCACAGGTGTTACTAATAACATTAACGATGGCTCTGTTCTAGTCTAAGTGTCCCAGTGAGCCGTGACAGTGTGACAGTGAGCCAGCAATCACAACACCAGCCCCCCCCCCGAAAACAGAAACAGAAGCAGCTAAATGGAATTAATTATTCAATTATTTACATCTGTTTTTTCCTACTGTGGCATGTGAAAAAAAAAGGCTTTTTGTGAAGGCCGTCCCTGCTCGCTGCTCTGTTTTTCCGGGGCTGCACCTGAAGGCAGCGCAATCAGCAGCATGGGGCACACCTGGGTACGATAAAGGTGTGTCCTGTGCAGTTGGGTTATTGAGCCTCAGATCAATTTGTAACCCTTTCTGTGGTTCTTCTTTTGCTCCTAACAGATATGTGGATGTGTGTATATTATAATTTCCTTAAATCAGCTGAGCTCCTCCACCATCTTCCCATGAGCCTCTGGGGTTCACCTACCCCTGGTTGGGAATCGCTGCCCAACACTACTGATGCTACACATTTCACCCACCTATTTGTTTGTACTATTTTCTACTACTTTGTAAATGTGTAAAGAAATCTCAGAGCTGAAACAATTATTCTATTAATTGATCAACAGAAAATAAATCTGGAACGACTTTGACAATTGTTCGCTAATGAAAGTAATTTTCTAAGGTGGTTCTAGTGTCTAAAATGTAAGTATTTTGTTGCTTTTTACTCTTCTGCGATAGTACGCTAAATATCTTTGGTGGTAGGACAAACAAGACATTCTAAGACGTCATGAGCTCTTGGAACTTGTGATGGGCATTTTATGCTATTTGCTAACATTTTATAGACAAAATAATTGATTAATCAACAAGATAATCTGTAGATTACTCAATAATGGAAATAATTGTTACTTGCAGTCCTATTAAGTTTATCTATAAGCAGTTGTGTTTGTCGCAATCTTAGGAGTTCCTGCTGACAATATTTACAAGGATTGAAGGCAGATCACAAGAAACAATTTCATTGATTCTTGTTTTATTATGAACAGAAGACTTGCCAGTTATGTGGCAGCATAGCATTTAGAAAAACCCACAAATTACATTCATGTCTTCAAATCACATCCACAGATGATGGTCATGTGAGCTGTTTTCAGTCCACCGCAATCTTTAGTTAGGAATGCCATTAGAGTAGGCGTCTATAGAAACCAATTACAACCTTATCAAAAACAGACATTCAGGCCACTTTTCATTGATGAGATCTGTGTAATGTAGTGGGGGAACATCATAATGACAGTAATTGGTATGATATGGCTTCATTCACAAAACAATGCAGAAATCAAATTATACAAATTACTTTCAGAAAAAAAACAACTTTTCTAAAAGGCAAATGTGGGCAAATGACAGATCTGACTCCACACCACCCACCATCAATAACAGTAGATTAAGTGGTGTCACAATGCCCTGTAAACTTTAAACACAGATCAATATCAACACAACAAATGAGAAACAAAGGCAAATGAAATTGTAAAGCCTTATTAGTTTATGGTCCTTTTATACAACAGAAATCTGTTTATTGCAATGACAAAGGAAATGGAAAACCTTTTATGGATTATGTATTGATGGTGACTGTAACATGGCTCTGGGTGGAAGACCAGAATAAGCGCTATCATTAGAACAAATAAATGGAATAAAGTTGTTTTATCAGGCCTGACTGGAACATTATAAATCACTTTCCTTGAATACAGAAAACCTTGTTCCCTCTTTACATGGGCCTGTGAGAAGAGATTATCGTTTACATGAGTATATTTGAAATAGTAAACTCTTTTGCAAATGAAGATACGGTTGTGTGGTGCTGCGTGGAATAATACACTGTTCTAAACACACACACACACAGCGTTCATGCATACAGCATGTGTTGAATCATCTGTGTACTATGTCAATTAATAGCTTCGCCCACTGAAAGCACGAGATCGTAAGACATGAGCGGCAGAAAACATATCAGCATCACTGTCGGGTTTCCATGGCTACAAGACCTGAGACTCAACGTGGCGATACTGGAATATTTAAACATCTTAGTACCAGAACAGAGACTGTAGCTGTGTCCCAAATCCATACTACAAACTAATTCTACACAGGATTTGTGTGTGTCGTGTTGACACTAGAAAAGCAACAAAATAAAAAATACTCAAAACCATGAGTGTGCATACAAATGACCCTAATCGCTGAGTGTACTGTACTGTTAATGGCCACTACCTCAATCACAATGCTATGCACAAAGGACATGCAAAAGGACAGCTGGAAATGAAAAACTAACTGTGGATGGTGATGAAACAGTTCAGTTGCATTTTTGGAAAAACATTTTGCTCTTTGTTTTGTAGTGGCATTTTAATGTTGTAGTTTGATTCGACAGTATTGCATCATTTCCTGTGAAGTATGTTGATCTTTTGTATACTAACTGCAAAGACAGTATACTATAAAGGTTTGTATATAGTACATACTGTATATGGTTAGTATGTAGTGCAGAATTGGGACACGGTACGTGTTTTAGTATTTGTTTTCTGTTGTCAAACGGTGCACAAATCTGAAACCGAACCTTATAAAATGCGTCTGGTGATATTCTCTATGTGTTGTCAATAAATACCCTAAATCTCAATAAATCCAGAACAAAGTACAAGACAAGTATTCTTTGTGTAGTCAAAGCCCATTTGCACCTGCACCGTTTAGTCCCGTCAGTAACATTTCTTAAAAACTACAGAGCACAGATGTCTCTTTTACCAAAAAAAAAAACTAAACAAGTTTGTTAGTTGTTTTTAAAGATTTACTACTTCAGTGGAAATGACTAGGCTTGGGGCCACCATCAGGGCAGAAAAGCAGAAAAAAGAGACAGTTGTGTTGTTGGGATTTTTTTTGACAGCAAGAACATTTTAGAATAACACCAGACTTATGCTGTAGCACAACCTATTCATACAACTTAATTTCTGTAGTGGTAAAACTTAAAGCAGGATACTGATGGGCTGTTCCATGTGTCCCAAAGATCCAATTCCGTTGGTCCCTCATACATACACGTCCATAGTGTTGAAGATCATGTGGCGACAGAGCGGGCAGTTCTGCTGGTACATGGGCTGCCTCAACAGGATGTTCGTACAGTCTCTACACAAGCAGAGGTGCCTGCATGGCAGCAGCACCACCGTCTTGGTACAGTCCTGACAGATCACACACTTCTTCCTGTCCTCCTGCTCCTTCAGCAGAGTCAGAAGGTTCTCAGCAGGCAGAGCTTTACCGTCTTTGCCTGAAGACGACTGCTTCTTCAGTGGTCTGTCTGTGCTTGATGAGGGGAAAACTAAATTCAGCACCTCCTGGTGGGTTCCATCTCCTGCTCTTCCATCTGGTGGGTCCCGCCTCTCCTCTCCGGGGTCGCCATCGCCTCGTACTCTGTTGTTGTTGTCCCTGTGGAGCTGCGTCCTCAGAGCCAGACCTAGCTGGCTGCTGAGTCGGGACAGTTGCTGCCAAAGTCTTCTCTCTAGCAGGCAGAGGTGATGGAGTATCCTGGGCAGGCGCTGCACGGCGCCACGTACAAAATGTGGGGCGCTCTGCGAGGCTGAGGTGAGATGGTGGAGAGCCACATAAAGTCTGCGCACGGCAGGAAAATAGTTCATGTAATCCACAACTTGAACAGCGGCCTGTCTGGTCAGCTCTGGGTTCAGGTAGGCGGTGGTAGTTAGAGCAATTGTGACAGTGAGCAGGAGGCCATAGAGGTTCAATATGAAGATGCTGATAAACATATGAACCAGCGAGACCAGAAAGTCTAACACAAGTTTACAGGGTGACCACAGGAAAGCCGAAGTCCCAACCAGGCTGCTGTACAGAAAGGTGAAGGAGGTCAAGGTGAGCTCCAGCACCTTCTGAAGCGGACTGGAGACCGTCTGCCACACACTGACCGCCGCCAGGTAAATGTTCTGGGTGGCAATGAGTGCAAAGTTGACCACAGTGTTGGTGAAATAGACCACCACACTGACAGCGATGCCACAGCCCTCCAGCACTGACAGCAAGCCTCGACACACGTGCTCCTTTCCACGAAGCAGGACGTGCATGGACAGGTAACCCACCATCTTCAGGCTCTCCAGAAGCCCCTCCAGAGCCAGCACCAAGCCCCCCATCATGGTGACGGTACCGTGGGCTACGTCTGACGTCGCCTCCGCCGTGGTCATCAGGAAACACACGCTTAAGTTCCCCAACTCCATGACTGAGTTGAGGAGGAGGGTGGGCAGGCTGGTTATAAAGGCGATAACCGCCAGGATGGTTCGCACCACGGTGTGGACGACGAGGAAATTCAGGTCCAGCAGTAAGCAGACGACGTCCAGGCATTTTCCCACAGTGGAGATAACAACGTTCACCAAACCCATGGTAATGTATCGTTTAGTTATCAATGTTTACCTCTCGGTGCTCTCAGGTTGTCTCCGCGTCAAAGTCCATGTCTTGTTTATTTTCCCTGGGCGAGATATTCTGACGGTAGCTAACAGCTACATCTTGTTCCGACCGCTCGTCCTTTGTGTCAAGCGAAACAGTACACCACCCCTCGTTCCGTTAAAAGGACGATGAAATGGCTCTTCATGTTTTCCTCATATTTATTCGGCCGAAGCATCGAGCTATACATGGTGAACACACGCGTTAGAGCGGCGGATGTTTAGGTTCAAATGTGAGGCGGACACTTCCGTTTAGTTTCGTCGGTTTCGCTTATTCAAAACATTCAAAACACGGTCCGGAAACATTTGCGTACTTAATCGGCCACTTTCGAAAATACGTGAGAAACGACAGGCGAAATTAAGAGAGAAGAAGAAAAACACACAAAAAGCTTTGATATGTTTATCGTCGCTACTGTGTCCGCCATATTTGTTTTGGTCGTGTCAGCCGACCTCTCCACATCCTTCCGGTGAGTTTTCCCAGCGTCACACAGCCGAACAATAAATCATAAAGTTTTATAAAATAAAATGTAAATATATAATACAATTCTATAGATATAACATCTAATCTATATAATCTATATAATATTTATTTTAAAATATATATAGCGTTTAAAGGCACCCTCTGACACCCTCTGGCTTCTGTTGTTGTAATTGACTTATTTTTCAGAATAAAGTTGAGGGGGGATCAGACATGTCCAAGATAAAAGTTATAATGATCACGAAATAGGTTGAATCTCTGCTGCAGATCAGTGTAGTTATGATCAGTTCATTTCAATGAGCTAATTCTTTTATCTCCTTTTTGCTTCCTTTGGAGTCTCAAGTAGGGCAGCAACTAACATTTATATTCATAATTGATTAACATGACGATATTATATACCCTTAACACTGGGTACGATGTGCATGTTTAGAACGACAGATGGTAGGCATTGCATCCAGGACATTTTTGTTTCTTTCATAATTTTCCTCAGATTTGATTTGATTGTTCCATTTGTCCTTTCTATTAGCCCTGCCGATTGTGGGTGATAAGAGCAGTGATATTTAACACTGATACCGAAAACTGTTGTTAGGTGTGAAATTACTCTATTTACAAAATGAGTACCATTGTCACAGTAAATCTTTTCTGGAATTCCAAACCTTGGTATTATGTCTTTTGCCAAGGCTTTTGCTACTGTGAGTGCATCAGGTGTTTTTGTGGGGAATATCTCGACCCATTTGGTGAAGCAGTCAATGATGGTCGAACAATACTTCTTTCCTTCGCACCTGTTTAATTCAATGAAGTCCATATAGATAAACTGAAAAGGTTATAGTGGTTCTGGAAATGTACCTCTACGTGGCCTCTGATTGCCTTGTGGATTATGTTTACTGGTATACTGGTTTACTGGTGAACTGGTATTGAAAAGAAAGCATTAGAAAGCATCTAAAACAGAAAAATAGGTTGCTTCAGGATCCACATCATTTAGCAACGTATGGGGATCTGGTACCAGAGGTGTTCTAGGTCTTACAGCTCTGCTTACTGCTTGTAAGTCTTGTACCATCCTCCACCCAGTGGATGGTGCTGCCTTCTTTACTGGAAAGAGCAGTGTATTAAACGGTGAGTCTGGACATTTTCTAATCACTCCAGACTTTAGCAATGCTTCAAATGTTGGTTGTATTCCTTCAACTGCTTCAGGTTTAATGGGTTATTGTCTCTGAAAAGGGCGATAGCTACTTTTAGGTGTTATAGTAACTGGTTCTACCCCTTTAATCAATCCTACGTCTGCCTTGTGACCATGGTTTCTTTGGTAGATTAGTAAGCGCCCTTTCCTCCTCCGAGGTGAGGGTGTAAAAATCTCACATCTTGATTTTATCGTTTGTCATGTGGACTGCTTTCTCAGCTGTTGAAGACCAGTTAAGTTTACAGGTGTTAAATAAGTTTATTTTCAGTTATGAAAATAGGAAAAATGATCATCACAATTTGCAAGAGCCCAAAGTGACGTCAGGTTGCTTCTTTTATCAAACCAACAGTCCAAAACCCAAAGACTCTTCATTTTCTATCATAAATGACAAAGAAAATTAACAAACCCTCACATTTAAGAAGCTGGAACCAGGAAATGTTTGACATTTTTTCTTTAAAAATAACTGAATGATTAATCGATTATCAAAGTGCTCGGTAATTAATTTTCTTTCGATCCACTAGTCAACTAATCATTATTGTGAGAGAAGTGAAAACGATTGCAGTCAATTTTCAGCATTTTGACCTTTGATGCTATCACCAGGTTTTTCCAATTTCCTGAACTCATTTCATTTACATTAACACCATCTCACTTGTTGAGCTATACTCTCCCAGTACCTCAGCCACTTTAGTGACAATGAAACACAAAAGCTTTGCAGTCCTGAACAATATCAACAGCATTTCCTTCCTTGTGCCTCATCCTCTCCATCTGAGCTGCTCAGCACAGAGCTTTTTTTTTTTTTTTTTTTGCAAAGGGAAACTCTGTCTGATATGATCATGGGAAATCCTGTTACGAACCTTTAGACACTTGACAAACAGCATTTGTTTAAGCATTTTATGATACAACAGGGATACGTAGGAGCAGTGCAAGAAGCTATAAAAGGTCTTGCACATTACTTTGTCTCTGGCAGAGACCTGCTCCTTTTATGGTATCTAACCTTCCCTCTGGTCCTGTAGCAGGCCAGTAGTCAGCTTCCTTTGTTTCCTGGTCAACCGAATCCTTCCTCTCTAAATGAAGAGAGGTTACAAAAGGCTTGCATTCTTCTGAAACCTTCTGCAGCCTTTCTGTAAGTGTCCACAATGGATCCTACACTATTTGTCTACTTTAGCTGAAGAGTTTCTGTATAGGAGAATCAGGAGACATCAGCTCAGAGCTATCCAAATTAATTCACATCCATTTTTAGGAATGTGGCCTATCACAAAGATGATGGAGGCTATTTAGTACAACCAATAAAACTGTTTCCTTTAAACTTTTTGTTGGCACACAACACCCACGACCTCTGCCTCCAAGTTTTCAGTTGCCAGATTTATCAGCAGTCATGATGCTTCTTGCTTCATGTCCACTCAATAACATGTACTGAAATACATCTTAAACTCAGACCTGGAAGCTGTCTCTTCAGCGCTGTTTGGTTAGAATAAGCAAACAATCTGAAAAATAAAGGGGAGGAAAAAAATCATACAAGGCCAACAACATGGGAAAACAAGAGAAGCTTGCACAGGATGAAACGCAGACAGCAGGACAAACCAACCCCTTGACGTGCTTCCTACAAGGAGCTGAGGGCCCACAGATATCTGATTTGCCACGGGGTCATTTCCACACTTTAAAGAAATGTGAGCATCTGACCCGCCCTTCCACCTCTTTGTCTGCTCTTCAACTGCCCAGAAATAACTCCGTACTGCTCTGTGTCAGCCCTATGGGGAGCTGAAATTAATTTAGCAGAATATCACTAGACAAGAGCTCTGAAATTCTGCATGGAGGTAACCACTGGACCTGTGTTGGTAACAGATTAACCCCCTTTGGTTTTTGTACAGAATAAAGAAACAAGATATAAAGTGTTCATTAATAAGCTTTCGGGGTGCTGGTAGACCAATATTGTAACCTTTGGACAGAGCCACGCTAGCTGTTCCCCCCTGTTTCAAGTCTTTGTGCTATGCTAAGCTATCTTACTATTTGCTGAAGCTTCTTATTTACAGTATAGATATGGGAGTCTTATCGATCTTATCTTAGTTAATCAGTAGCTTAATTTTAATCAGCTTCGAACTACAGGATGATGTTACAAATATACAAATGAATAATGTTTAATAGAACAGAATGTCTTCAAATCTTCGGAGGCAAAACTCCCAACACAGTACAAGATTGTTTGTTGGCTGTCCATAGTGACCTAAACATTTTTGCGCAGACCAGTCTCCCCACAACCTTCAAAATCTGTCATTGTGGCCGTGACTTTAACTTTTGTGCTGTGTTCCCAGATTTTGTGGTTTATTTTGGGATTTAGAGTTCAGATGCTCTGATTCAATGATGACTTTGGCTGCCAGCCAGTACACTGGACTCACACACATTTACATTCAGAATACATCTGTGCGTGTACGTGTGTGTGTGTGTGTGTGTGTGTGTATGTGTGTGTGTGTGTGTGTGTGTGTTAGAAAGAGGACAGGGGGTAGACAGCAGACCTGAAGCTTCTCTGGGAAAGCACAAACTACAAACAGTAGAAGTCACTGGAGTGCAGACTGGTCGAGACCCAAAGCAGGACCCTGCATTCCACAGAAACCCTCGGCCTCGAGCCCGCTGCCTCCACTACACACTGAGTGGGCGAGAGATGGAGTGATGGAAAACTGAGATAAAAGGTGGGGAAATGATGAGCGGGATAAAAGACTCATTTCAGATAAAGACGCAGTGATGATTTTACTGGTGTGACTCAGAGAGCTATGAATGGGACGACTAAGACTGTGGGAGTTCCTCAGCCTGACATTCCTGCTCTTTTCTTCTCAGGACCTCGTCTGCGCCTCTCCAGGATGTTCATGAGTTTGCAGGAGGAAGTAGCTTCCTGCTCCATGACTTATTATTCTGCATCTGTCCAAAAAAATAAAAACCTCAGTGAGATCCTCTGTCAATTCATAAATAGTGATTTATCTGTCAATTACCAAAGCTAACGGTGATGTCTGAAAGAGCTCCCTGTACTTTCACGTGTTTAAAGAAAATAAGATAATAGAACTAAAGTTTAGACAGAAAGGATAAGACAGGGACGTTTTGCAGTGAGGATTTAAATTTTTTCTGAACCTTTTGTATTCATCTTTTTTTTCTCTTCTTTTTAATACTAAAATCTTCCGAGGCTGAGACACTGAAGAAACATGTCAGTGGGTGGATTTATTATGATTAATGCCCCTATTAGATATAATCACCATGGAGAAGCGATGGTCAATTCTTGGCCCGTGTAGTTATCAAAGTGTCTCTTTGTCACACTCCCCGTTGTTGTGACGTGGTTCAGCAGAAATTCAAATTTCTCTCCCACTCTTTCCCTGAGCCCCCTCACCATACCAGTGCTCAAAAGCTCCCCGTCCTCTGGAGGAACTTGGACAATAGCCGTCTCTCATGCCGGGCACACTACCCCCCAAAACACTAGGTCTCGGGTCTGGGCCTCAGTTGCCCGGAAAGAATGACTTCTTTTCCTCTCTTTCCTTCCTTCAGACTCTCCTTAGCCCTTGAGCACAGCCTTGTGAGCCAGAAGTTGTGTGCAATCATCAATCACAAAGGAATGGCACACACAGGGGTGCATGGTCAGGACACTCTAGTCAGTACGTCAGGAGTGGAAATCGTAAAGGAGTCAAGTTCAAGGGTAAAATCGAGTGTGAAAATGCATAGTAGAGACAAAGGGCATTATCTGTTGGGCCAGAGGCTTATATTTATATGAAATACTTGTTTGTTTGCAACTGTAAATTGTATTCAAACATTGACATTTTGGGAAACTATGCATAGTCACATTCATGCCGAGAGCTATATGAGAAGATGAATACCACTCTCTAGTCTGTAGGAGAAGCACAGCACTACAGCCAGCAGTCAGTTAGCTTAGCTTAGCATGAATACTGGAAGCAGATGGGGAAACAGCTAACCTGGCTCTGTCGACAGGTAAAATAAAGCTGCTCACTGATGTCAGTACGTGGTGTCCATGACATGTACACTATACAATATTCAATATTGTTTTTGAAATGTTTTGAATTGAACTGATATCCATCTTCTCATCGAACTCTCGCCCACAAATCCAATAAGTGTATTTCCCAAAATGTTGAGCTATCCCTTTAATAAAGGAGCCAAGTGCAAGTCTAAAATGAAGTTGCGAATTCTCCCACTACAGATAAAGGAAATACTTGACTTTAAGTTACCCAGTATGTAGCAACTGCAAATCTAATTTAACCATCAAGAGAAAAGGTTAGTGATTTTGTTAGGGATTATCTGGGTTTGTTGTGCGACTGATATCTGGAGGCATGTTCTTTACAATCCCTGGGAACTCTGTAGGGGAGGGGATGGTGCTTTTGCTGCTTCTGTCTTCCTTTTTCAGCCTCATTCCCAAAACCGTTGCCCTCTAATATTCCCAAACGCCCTGTCCAGGATGTATCATATTAATAAAAGGGTGAAAAGGGGACATTCTCGCAATTTGTCCACAACCAATTTTAAGAGGCCTCTTGAAGAAAAAAAAAAACAGTTTCCCAAAATTTGATATGTCCTATAGACCTTGTGCCACACCCCAGTCATATGGCAGCCTTAAGGATTTGGTCCTAAGGGTTATAACTCACTGACCTTGAGTTGCTGAACAATGTAGTTGTTTTGAGAACAGCGAGTACTCCGTTATCGCTTCAAACCATACGGACTGTGCTTCATCCCAAAGGAAATGGAAGCATCAACACAGTGGTTTACGCCTTTGATTACATTCATCTATAATCTCTTTTAAAAAGCATGAAACCCAGTATGCACTGACCGGTCTCTCTGTTGTTTTCAATGGTAGTTTTTTTTGATACATCCTGTAATCTAGATAGACACCTATAATGCACATGGCACAGGAACTTCATTGAGCAAAATGCAACTTCTCGCGTATACTGCATTGTGAGGGGTCAATCAATTCTCTGTGGCAGCGATGCAGCAATCCAGAGAGGATGTTGTGTTGAGACCCAATTAACACTGCAGCAGCAGGAGAGAGATGTTAGGATGCGTTATCAGTATTGGCCCCATACTTCCATCAAAACAGAGCTCATATCTCCACGAACAGATCCCCTCTTGCAGCTTTAGGACGGAAAGAAAAACATAATGCCAGTGATATCTGGTGAACGCTTTCAACTGGAAGCACCCACAAAACAGACTTTCTGTTTTATTTTTGCAGCACACCCCCAAAAATAAAGAAATGCAGAGAAACCATGGGGGGATTATTTCTAATGTTTTTATTTTCCGCCATTATGCCGTTTTAAGAAAACAGTTCAATCTTCTCTAAAGGAATAGGTCTACATTTTCCAAATCCACTTACTTGCTTTGATGCAGAGAGTTAAATGAGAAGATTTATACCACGCTCATTTCTGCACAGTAATAAGTAAACTGCCACCTGCAGCAGTTTGAACTTGTAATGTTGAAGTTTTATATTGTGGTGTTTGTTTTCTCCCCAAAACAGATTCTGGAAAAAATATTTCAGGTTATAAAAAAAAAGTGAAATAATCACATGACTTCTTGTTGTTATTTGTGATTTTTATTTACAGCTAATAGATATATCTGCTGGTGCAACAATATTCATCATGAAAACAACTGACTGTTACTTAAGCCCCCTCCCTCCTTAGTTTCTGTTGCTACCTCTGTCAGGCACATATACAGTTTACAATAATGGTTGCAGATTTACCACTTGAAATTCTTAATAATTTCTAAAAACAATGGGTCTCTGATTTCACACAGCCAGCTCATTAACACTAACTTCCTGAGTTAGTTGCACTTGATGGCTACATACATGATATAAGTTAGCGCCCTCACCATGATTCAAAAGGCACACATTAAACTAAAAACCAGCATTGTAAGAGCTCATATTATATTGCAGTATGACAAGGAAAATGTAAAATCAGACTGTTATTTTGCAACATAATCTCTGTTGGGATGCTACCATAGAAAAACATATGTGGACAAGCAACAGAGGTCAGATTTATGCTTTATTGTTTGTATTTTCACTTTTTAAGAGAGAAGGCTTTGTGAATGAGGGTAAACCGATGAGTTTAGCAAACGTAGTGGTATTTCGGATGATGAGGGTTTGGCTGGGGTCTCTGGAGTGTTAACGTTCCCAAACCAAATAAAGAGGACAGAAGCCAGAGCCGCTAACGTTACCATGAAACTCTGACATGGTCACATCCAGGATCAGCTCCCAGGGATCTACACAAAGTAATGTATCGATAGCTACTGATTTACACCTTAGCCTTGGAAATAACACTACGTAAGCGTTACTACTTACTACTGTAGCTAGTTATGCAAAATGCAAACATTTGTAGCTTATTTTAGAGCAAATAAACACACAGTTTAATTAATTTGTTTGACTTTGCCTTTATGAACACCACACGCTAAGCTTTTTAAATACAGAGTATCACTCTCATAATGGCCCATGCACGCCATTTCATCATGTGGAGACATTTCAAGCTTTACAGGCCTGCTCAGTTATTTTATAAAGGGGCTTTCAGTGTGTTTTCTTTTGCTTTGACTAAAATCTTCCCAGACGTATCTACCTCTGACAGAGGGCTTTCACATTCCCTATGCAAGAGTCTGGCACAGAAACACACAGAAAAAAATCAGAACCCCTGAATCCCTCTCACGGCCTCTTTATTTGGTTGCCACCAAATGCAAACAAATTTATAAAAAACACATCTAATAAACACAGCTTGAAATAGAGCAGTGAAATGGCTGAGAAATCCTAAAACTAATATTCTTGAAACATGATAATAACCATGACCAAATGTCCTGATCCTACCAGAGTTAAATAAAGCACAAATCAGGCATTCTGTGGTGGCCAGTGTCCTCACCTCCTCTTTTCCAGTCATATGAAAACCACCACAAAGTGCAAAAGGCTCAAATGAAACCAACCACAACTGCTCTTCTGAGGACTTTCACTGTCCAGCTGTTTGTGCACCTCTGTCAGAAGCAGACTCCTCATCTACACTGTGGATTATTTTGCCGGGCTGAGATTGGTAGCATTGTCTGCTCTCCTTCCTATCTGGCTCTGACCTGCACTCAGAGGCAATCCACTTGGCACAGATGGCAGACAAAGTGGTGTTTTCCAGCAGCGAAGGTTACAGAGATCAGTGCACATGACATGCCCCACCATTCTTTGATCTGTATCCAACTGCACAGGCTGTGATAGTGCACACGGGATCAAATAATACTAAGATTTAAAGACTGTCGTAACTCTACTGACAGGTTGAGGTTTTATAACTGTCTGTGCAAAGTTTTGGTGATGTGTTGTATTGTTTGTAACACACATTGGCCCCTCAGGCGACCGTGGCTGTGCCAAACACCAGGGTTAAGTTGAAGAAGATTTTTACTACTGCAGCTCCAGACAGGGGAATATGTTTGATCGTCACAGTTCATTACCATTTCAAAACCATCAAAGACTAGTTAAAGACTCAAGGACACTTTTTGTGCAATTGCTTTGGTTTTTGTTTCTCTTTAAATTGCATCTAGTTCTGTTTGTGTCCATGTTTTGGTACAGCCTGATGATTTTAAAATATAGTATAATTTGAAACCTGATTTGATCTGTTGTGATTTTTAAATCAATATAAATTTACATCAGCTATTCACACACACCATTACATCCCAACCAATACATTGGAATTGCCAATATTATTGGACAAATGTAGCTTATTGCAGATGTACATGTCTATATGTTGTCCGAAATAACACTACAGAGATATATGTGAGGTAAGTCAGAAACAGTATCAGTTACATCCTTTTTTTTTCAACTTTAAAACGTGCCGCTCAGTACATATTTTGGTCACAATTCTTAAATAACCAAACTTATGGGATTGTAATCCTTTTTTTTTGCTTGCGCTATGTGATTATGTTAAAAAACAAATATAGGTCGATATATCTCAATGAGATTTTGTTCCTCTAATATTGGTATCCTATCAGGCTGAAAACCTGATAAATGTAACTTCAGCTACCAATAACGTATTAGTCCCTGATTGAGAAAGTTTTACTTATCTAAAATCTGCTCTAATTTATTTACTGACAGGCTAAAGCTCCTGTGTTTATGTACTGAGCCACTCTCCAGTCTGGGCAGACCAAATATTTAAATTATGTTGACTTGGATAAAACAAGCCACAATGGCCTGGTATTTGAACCAGAGCGTCAGCACAGTATTTTGGATCATTTTCCTGCAGCCCAGTAATACGTGGGTGCTTTCTTACAGTTTGGGAAATGCTGCAGTTATCCAAACCCTGACAGTCTAACCACGTATACATTTAACCTGCTGTACCTTTCAGCGACTGGAGTCCTGCAGCCAAAGTGCAGGAGGTCAGCATCGTGTAAATTATATGTCCTCTGGCAGGCACCATGTTTTTGCATAGTTTGTTTAGGGAGTCAGTCTGCTTCCCCTCCCTACTTATGCCCATATTAAGCTTGGCATCTAGCACACAGAGAGATTCATATTTACAGCTTTTATGAAGGCCTGGATGAAAGTAAAGATTTTCTTTGTAACAGTTATTGACGGAGAACAAAACTCAGCTGAACAGTGTGCTGTAAGTGTTTGGTTGTTCTGATTGGTTCTTCTTAAAACGGTCTTAAAATCCCTGAAAGCTCTGCTTCAAATATCAAGTATTTCTTCATAACATTACATGGTTACATGATTGGTGCACAAATATATGTGACATCAACCATATCCAACTCCGCTCACGTCAAACCAGCCAGTAAAGCCTGGACAAAAACACAAATACACAGATCTCCCACGTGAAATAACCAAAACGTTGCCAGAAAAATACTGCGTCCTTGAACGACCCCATCTCTCACAGCAAGAAGATGATTGAGATTGTGTTGTGGACCTTTAAAACAAAACAAAAAAAACGACACGCTACTGCGCAAAAGACAATCAAATACGAATGTTCTGCTACCCTATAAATGCACTTGTTGCTAAATTTATACGCTGTCTGGGAACTTGTGCGTCGATTGTCCCCAACCACACAGGAAACACATCCAAAGCAGTTTAAAGTGACGTTCAGTTGATGAGGTGGAGCAGGTGGAGGTTTGGTCCAGGATGGAGTCACGTTTCCTCCTTCATCCACCATGTCTCTTTTCTCATGTTGATCATGTGACAGGTGGTGACAGTGCATTAACTGTTTACATGTTTAAACTGGGTACATGAATGGTGGTTACATGAATGTGAATGTGCAATAAGTGTTTACATGTTTATTAAGTGTTTACCTGTTTACCTATTTATAAGAATAGAATCAGT
>JAVQJF010029250.1:0-17195 GCA_036023855.1 Gadopsis marmoratus | reverse complement strand
GAGAGCCACACAGGTGCAAATGTGGCTGAGCTGTTGCAGAAGGTAGCAGATGATTCACTACAAATGGCAAGTCACTACCAGAGACCTGGTTTTAGTGACTGACAACGCCTCCAACATGGTTGTTGCTGATCAACTTGGAGAATTTGTACATGTGAGATGTTTTGTTCATTGCCTATAAGAAGAGGTTTTTTATTTAAAGTAAAGTCTTTTATTTATAAGAGCAGCTTTTTATGTTTTTCATGAAGTCATCAGTTCCATTGTTAAAATATTATTAAAGGAAATTCATCAGTTTCTTTGATATATTGATTATTACAAATATGCAATGTCTTAAAATTAGCAAGTAGTCACAGGTTTGAATTTTTTTTGGGGGGGGTGATGCATCGATAGTCCTTTGATAATCGAATCGTAGCCCTTTGAATCGTAATCGAATCGAATTGTGAGGTGCCTAGAGATTACCACCCCTAGTTCTGATAGAAAGGTATCAGAACACACAGAACATCACAGTTTGTTGCATATGGGGGGCTGCGTAGCCACAGACTGGTCAGGGTGTCCATGCTGTCATAATGTATTATTACAGTATATTGTACAGTATAATGATAACACTGTTTTCCCTGTAAGTAAAACTGATTATAATAGCATGGTAAAGTCAATTTATGTAAAAATGTTTTTTGAACAAGGCTTTGAGTAACTATTATTACACAGTGAAAAGGTTTTATTTATTTATTTCCATGTTATAGTGTGGATGCCGACAAAGTGAGCCACCAACACAGTGGAAGGAGGAGGAGAAGAGGACCCTCTCTGCACTGTCCTAGAACAGACAACACCTACAACATCCCAGCAGAGACCACTAAGGAGGGGACGACAGCCATCTCCTCAGTTGTGTGCAGTGACCATAGACTACAGTCAATGGCAGTGACATGATACTCCCATGAAGCACCAGGATATGAATGAGCTAGCATCAGCTCAGCTCAGAGAGTACTGCAATGTCTCCAACAGAAGACCAGTCCAAAAAGGGGACTGTAGGACCAAGATAGTGCTTAATAATAAAAAGACCTACTAGAGATAGAATGTGAAGCGCTGGAGCAGCCCGACATTCACATCCTTACACTGCTGCACTACAGCATATCAACATCACTGCTTCCTGCATGGACATTAAATGTTACTACTGAACATAATCACTGTTTTTCACTTCAATATAAACATATTCTTTGCATCACTCAATAACCCCTAAATCACGTACTGAGTTACAGAACATGATGCAGCCACTGCAGATACATCCAATAAGGACACAGACTGCAAAACACAGACGTTCCACTCAGATTCAATACAACCACACAAACAGGGAAGCAGAGTGTCAGCTGTGCTAATCACACAGACACACATACAAAGACAGGAAGGTGTTGCTTGTATTGCTTGAAGGTTCAGCTATGTTTGACTCATTTGAGTAACGTGACAATCGCCACAATGCAACGCCCGCAGCACACATCAAGTGCAAAGTGGCCCATCGGAGGAACAAATGTGACCAAACTGCTGCTTTCTGAAGCAACAGAAACAACCTTTCTGAAGAGGTGACACACAGCGCTGCTGGGGAACGAGACTGTGGTGCAGCCTTACGGCACTGTTGGTTCCCTGTTGGTGTGCAGGTGTACAAAGAAAACAATGGGTGTGGGTGTTTGACCCTGGCCACTGTGTGTGTTGCCCTTTAGAAAGCCAGTCAGTTTGCCTGCAAGATCCCCCTGATGACATCACTAAGACATCAGTAGGGGGTTACTTTGACTGGACAATGTCATCCAGAGCCAAAGAAGCCATTATACAACTCTTTTCACAGGCTGACTAGAACACTTACATTTGAGTGTAAAATTGGTTGAATTCCCCTTTAACTTGTGATGTCAGTATAGCAGGCCTTAAACGTTATTAGCAATCACGTGAGCTCCTGCAGATAAATGCCAATAGACTGAGAGCTCCTCATTCCAAAGCCCAGCAACTGAGCGTCTCTCCTGCTGAAACTTTCCATGGAGGGTGGCAGGGTATACACACAATGCCTCACAGCAAACTGAGTTTAAATAGACAACTGTGAGACCTGGCATAGTGTCTCCAGCCCTCTCCATATACACCCCCACCCCTCCCCACTGCATAGCATTTCTGTAAGGCTTCCTGGGCCGTTGTGCCCCACATTGCTGCCTCTAAGGACTTCCTGGCGCCTGACCAAATAAGGCTGATACCCTGCGTGTGTGTGTGTATGATATTCCCTTTCACAGCAACTCACTCTCACACATCCAGCGAAAGAGACTAAATAAATACAGCCTATCAGCTTAAGGGTTAACTGCCTGATCTGTCTCCTGTCAGCATCTGTTTCCAGATGTGAGGACCTGGCTAGTATCACCAGTTCACATGAATGGAAATCAATTCTGGCTTCTTTCCTCCCTGTGTGTTGACTCAGTATTATTTATACCCCGTAAAATGCTTCCCTGACTGCACTTGGCACCAGGCCTGATCTATCCATATTTAAGGTATTTACAGAAGAGGCTGAGCCAAGCATAACATTTAATGCAAAATACACCTCGGGGTATACAAAATGTCGAGCTAATTTATTTTTGCTTCAGTTCATGTGCTCACATTTCTGATGTGAAGGGAAACCATATTGGGGTTAATGGCTCTGAAGTTTCATTTTATATTATTTTGTTTCCACAGCCATGGCTTTCTTCTGCAGTTTCTTTGAAGTACAAATTCATCTCCTCCACATGGGAGGTCAAAGGTCAGGAGCTGTCACCAAGGAACTGAACGTACACTCTCTGCATGAAGGATTATTACACAAACATGGCTCCCTCTGAAAACTGCATGTTGCTTCAAATTCATAAATGAAAAAACTGGTTTTAGCAGTTCAACATAATCTGTCAGCTGTTCCTGTCTGTCCTTTGAGGTGCATTTTAGTTCAATATCTGACATTGTTAGAAATTAATCTAGGCTGAACATCATACTCTGTCCAAAGTAATAGCTGAGCAGTAAAGCGCAAAACCCTGTAACACAGTTTGAGGCTGATACTGATGAAAATATACACTGCTCAAAAAAATTAAAGGAACAATTTTTAAGCAGAGTATAGCATCAAGTCAATTAAACATCTGGGATATTGATCTGGTTGGTTAAGTAGCAGAGGGGGTTGTTAATCAGTTTCAGCTGCTTTGGTGTTAATGAAATTACCAACAGGTGCACTAGAGGGGCAACAATGAGACGGCCCCCAAAACAGGAATGGTTATACAGGTGGAGGACACTAAAATATTTTTCCCTCCTGATCTTTTCTGACTGTTTTCACTAGTTTTGCATTTGACTAGGGTCAGTGTCACTACTGGTAGCATGAGGCGACACCTGGACCCTACAGAGGTTGCACAGGTAGTCTAACTCCTCCAGGATGGTACATCAATATGTGCCATTGCCAGAAAGTTTGCTGTGTCTCCCAGCACAGTCTCAAGAGCCTGGAGGAGATTCCAGGAGACAGGCAGTTACTCTAGGAGAGCTGGACAGGGCCGTAGAAGGTACCATTGACTGGCCCCCATGCTCGCGTGACCTAAATCCAATAGAACACCTCTGGGACATTATGTTTTGGTCCATCCGACGCCGCAAGGTTGCACCTCAGACTATCCAGGAGCTCAGTGATGCCCTGGTCCAGATCTGGGAGGAGATACCCCAGGACACCATCTGTCGTCTCATTAGGAGCCCCGATGTTGTCAGGCATGCATACAAGCACGTGGGGGCAATACAAACTACTGAGAACCATTTTGACTTGCCTGCCGCATTATTTTTTCACTTTGATTTTTGGGGTGTCTTTGAATTCAGCCCTCTGTATATGATAATTTTCATTTCCATCAAATGATGTGGCATCCTTTCATTCCTAACACATTACTCAGTCTATATCAGTATAGATATCCAGCATGGTTATTTTTCCCATTGAGATCTGATGTGTTTTCAAATTGTTCCTTTAATTCCTTTAATTATTTTGAGCAGTGTATAAAGAGGTGCTCCACCAATTTACACATAACAATCTTAAATTTCAACATGGTACAAATCCTGTAAACACCAAGGATCAATGCCATGCTGTTACATCACCTAGTGCTGAATATGTAAAACATAACCAAGTTGTTAAATTTGAACATCTACACATAAAACAGCCAGTTAGAGGAGGATCCAAGTTAGATACTGGCCCAAACAGGTCCAGGAAGATCTGACCTGTTGACCTTTGAACCTCTTTAACTTCTGTTTAGTTCACTCCCTCCTGCTTTTAAAGTTGCTTCCACATTTAAAGACCAATAAAACAATCTCAATGATCATTCTGGCTGTGACACAATGTGCTTCTGTTCTAATCCTACTCTGTTCAAAATGAGCTCTTCAGTGATGCTCTAAGTCCTGCTGTGTTAAGTTTACCCCCAGAGGAAAGCAGCGAGACTGCAGGACCACTTTATCTAATTTGGCCTGTTTACTGCTAAGCAGCTGGGATGCTAGTGCACTGGGATTTCCTCTGCAGCCACTGTGACATTTCAGATGAGCCAGAGTTGTGGGTGTGGAACTGAAGGGAGTAAAGGGAGAATAAGCACAGTAAATTCACCAAATTACAAAAAACTGTCATTTCAGTAATTGTGTCCCTGTAACTGTTGATAATGCACAGTTTTCATAGGTATTATACTTTTAGTAGAAAGTAGTTCAAATGAGTGGAGTGGAGGCTGAAATCTAACTCAAATCTAAGTGAACAAAACTAAAAACTAGTGGTGATCTGGTGGGGGGACACACAGCTTTATTACCTGGGGCCTCTTAACAAGTTCCTGCCCATGGACTGGTAAAGCTGCCACCACACACATCAGCTCTGTTAGGATTGATTGAACTGGCCCTGCTGACGGCCCTGCTGCACTCTGCAGCCTTAGAGAGGAGAAGTTGATGATGTCTGAGAACTGCAGCTCAGCTCCAGCTCCCCGATTCTATCTGGGAGTTTTCTCTTACACTCGTCCAGCAGAGCATGATGGGCCGGATTTTCCAAGACAATCACAAACACACGTGACCACATACAAGCGCTATTTGAACTTCACACTGAAGTAACGTCCACACGCGCGCGCGCGCGCGCGCACACACACACACTTACTCTGTGACGGGTAGAAGGGCTGCATGTCGATCTTGTGCACCTCCTTGGCGTAATACTCTTCCTCGGACCGCTGCCGCTCGCACGTTGCCGCCCGTTCGTTGGCCTTCTCCTGTAGCAGGTCCCGGGTGCTGTTGTAAATAGCGACAATGTCCCGGGACACCTCCTCGGGCTCGGGAAAGTCCTCCGGGGGGCTGGTGAGCTTCAGCTTGCTCAGGATCTGCCCTCGGATGGCCTCGATGCGCTTCTTCTTGAACTGATCCATGTCTAACGTGCTGCAAGTGGACAAACTGAGCGCCACGGTGGCTAAATCCAAAGTGAGGAGAAGACTGACGATACACAGGTTCATCTTCTCCTCCAGCGTCGTCAAATCTCAAATTTAAAAAAAAAAGATTCAGGAAAATATTCACCGAGGCGATTTAAATATCACCGGGCAGACGCATTTCTTGGACAAAAGTAGAAGTGGGGAGCATTTACGCACACGAGCCAAGTGACCCCGAACAGTTAATTGAAAATCGTATGGTTCGAATTCTAATTCCCCAGTTTCAGCAAAGTGTACCTGAAAATCCATTCAAGTATCTCGACACAAAAAGAAACCCGTTATTCGGTCAGAAGGGATCTCGCGGACGCACAGCAAGAGTGCGTAAAGGTGCAGCTGAACGTTGCCAGGCGGCCATCAAAAGGAACTGAAATACATGGTGAAAACCGGAGAGCTATAAAGAGCTGCGGGATTATCGTCAGCGGGATGCACAACCGTGTAGCCTGCGGGACTGAGCACACCTCCGCCGCATCAGAGCACTCGTCTGGCAGCTCTCCAACCGCACTTCACCCGACACCAGCCCGGCTCCGAGGATTCTATGTGTCAAACGTCAGCGTCTTGATGTGCGATTCATTGCTCCCCCCCCCCCCAGCCAGATCACAATGTTGATGAAAAAGCATTAAAACCCAATCGGTGACAACTTTTTCAGGGTTGGCAGGCGCGTTAAGGTGGTATCAAAAAGCTATAGCTGTGATGTGTCGACGAAACACTTTTCCTTTAAAAGTAGCTCAGAAAAACTGTTTGCCTTCGATGCGATTGCAGAGCGCTTTCACGCGTCTTCCCTCGCCCCATCTAGTAGGACCGGCTCGTCTTTTACGCGTGCCAAGCGGACCCGCTTGTAGGAGATTTATAAGGGACTGAAGTTACCACGTGCTCCCCCCCTCCACCCGTTTCAAACCGAGGTTGTGGTCATCACTGTCGGAGAAGGGGACCCCTTCAATTCCACGTTACGAGACGATTTAATGGCTCACTGTGCCTATTGGGAGAGCGCTGCTACGGCATCGGCTCCCGGTGCGCTGTGACGCTGGGTCCTAAAGCCTGTCACCGCGAGGTGTCATTTTATGAGCTGCTACAAAAAAACATTTTCTTTCTTTTTACATTTGAAACGGTTTGAATTTCTCTTCATGTCAAGTTCTCAGTGAGTATTAAACAGTACTTCCGTCACATGCAGGGAACACATGGAGCACTGTAGTTTACCTGGTAATGTTCTTCAGTTTATTTGAAGGTGATTTTATATATTGAATTCTCTCAACAGAAATCACTGGTTTCATTGAATAGAATTAATGTTTTAGAACGTGTGTTCGACCTTATGTATATTGTCACTGGAAGTGTGTGTTACTTAGTGAACTTTATTGCCATTATAAAGGTTACTACACAGCATAGTAATGAAACCATCACACAAGGGCATGTTCAATGCCACAAAAAATGCAGAGAAAGCCAAAAAACAACAGCACCTTCTAGTGTGGTTAGAAGGCAAACATGATTTGAATCCCCCATTAGCCCTCTGGTTCCCCAAGTCTCTGAGCAATGTGTTACGCCCAAGGCAGGGGACGATGGAGTGCCTGGACTCAAATGCATGATGCGGAGGCAGATAGTGGATTTAAACAGTTAACTAGTCACAGAAAAGAGTTCGGTACACAGGAGCAGTCCAACAAGAAGCAAAGCCAATAAAGAAGCGACAAAGCTGGGACGAAGAGGGGTCATACACAGGTAAGGCAAACACAAGAAATGCTTGTAAGCGTGACATGAGAAAACAACAAAAAACTGGCAACTAAGACGGAGAAGCCACCAGGTATATATACAGACATGGGGGAAATGACTAAGTGGGGACAGGTGGTGATGATGTACAGGCGTCACAGCAGGCAAGGAAAACACACTGGTAATGGGCACCACACCTGAAACTCATCAGGTCCCAACCTGTGTAACACAATGTCTAAAGTTTTACTATTTGACCCCAGACTTGCTATGTGGTAATTTGATGAGACACTAATTTAGCCATTAGCAATAGCCAAGCACAGTCTTAGAACTTGATGTTAACACAGGGACCCTATTCAAGATTATAAATAAAAATTCACAGCCCACCTTAAAGCTCTGTCCCTTATCAATTCCCTTTTCAATTAATTTAGCATAAAGCAACCTCAAGGAACATTTTAAACTGCTCTCTCTATGAGGGGGGATACTGGGTGAGAATCCGGTCTAACTATTAGTGTTGTGATGAAGCTGAAGATAGAGATGGAATGTCCAATGTAGTTCATCTGAACCTACAGAGCACTGCACCACACTGTGATAGAGAAAGAGCACACTTTACACATCTGATGTGCAAAACTGGACTATGACTTCAAAAAACATCTATGATGAGCAGATCGATCTTTTCCCATTTAGTACCAAGAAAATGTCACTGCTTCATGTTGTCTACTGGTCTGGAAATTCCAATATGTAGCTTTCCATCTCCTCCTCTCCAACTCTCTAATCATCTCTTTGTTTTCTGATTGTTAAGGTATGGTGAGCTTCAAGGTGCAGCTGAATCTACACAGAATGGGACTGCTATGTTTTGGTATGATCATCCTGTTTTTAAAAGGAAATTTGGTTGTTACAATGACAAAAAATACATATAAGTATAGGTAAAAAAAGAATCTTGAAATAAAATAGATACATTCTAAGTATATAAAATAAGAATAGAAACTGTTTCGCCATTTAAACTCAAACCCACAGCTGATGCCTCAAGTACAGTGACATGGTGGTGTGATTAGTAACATCACAGTCAGCAGATTATAGTATACATCTGAGTAATATGGGGGGCTGAGAGTCTGATAGGTGTGGGACCATGACAGCCCTCTCTGTCACGCTGTGCGTTAGTCCATCAGTAGAAGTCTGATATAAAAGGAAAATACCTCCCAGTGATGGGATGTTAAACATTAGGCTGATAGTGTATGCTGGAGCAGAATCAGACCTCCCTGGCAGACCTGATGTAATTTGGGTGGAAGAATAGAGTATCTGAGAGAGGATTTAGTTGGAAGTCCTGAAGTCCATGGATCAGGGTGTCTCCTCCGTTCATGGTGGCTCATCTGATCATGGTGGGTCCTGTGTGCCAGCTGGATTTATGTTCACACCCCTCAGAAAATCCCACTTTTTTCATTATTTGCCAAACCCTGGTGCCGGCCCTCCACACTCTGCGCGACCAAAGTCATCCATCAGGCCTGACATCTGCATCCAGAGGCTGCTGCAGACCAGATGGTGCCACTAAATCAGTACAGATGGGAGATGAAACAAGGTGTGTGGGGGAGTGTGTTTCAGTCTCAAAGGTCCCCTCCAACACCTGTTCCACACCAGGAGAAGTGCTGCAGCAGCAGACAGGAGGAACACAGTACTGGGATGTTAGGTCTTCAGCGAAGCTCTGCACATGAGTTGGATGCACCCGAACTGAAAATGTACAGCACTGTAAAGGTTGAGAGGAAACACAAGATGTTCAATAATTCCACTTTATTGCAACAAAGTTTTATTTTCATAGCGTTGGCCATCATTTATATCAGTCAGGATAATACTGCACCAAGGCAGGATTAACCCGGTTGGGAGACCAGGGGTAAATCAGAGCCCCTACTAACATACAAGTACATTTTTACTTGGCCCCGAACACCTTCAAAACACATTATCTAAAAATATAGTTTCTCTAGACTCATATAAAACAGACTTCAAGAACTGCCTTTTTTCACCTACGTAACATTGTAAAAATCAGACACAGCCTGTCTCAAAAAGATGCTGAAAAATTAGTCCACACATTTGTTACCTCTAGGCTGGATTACTGCAACTCCCTATTATCAGGCTGCTCCAATAAGTCCCTTAAGACTCTCCAGCTGATCCAAAATGCTGCGGCACATTTACGGACAAGAACCAGGAAAAGAGATCATATTTCTCCAATATTAGCTCCCTGTAAAATCCTTCTCCTCACCTATAAAGCACTTAATGGTCAGGCAGCATCATAAGCGCTTATAATACCCCATTACCCCACTAGAGTGTTGCACTCCCAGAATGCAGGGCTCCTTGTGGTTCCTAGAGTCTCTAAAAGTAGAATGGGAGCCAGAGCCTTCAGCTATCAAGCTCCTCTCCTGTGGAACCAGCTTCTGTGTACGGGAGGCAGACCCCCTCCTCACATTTAAGAGTAGGCTTAAGACTTTCCTCTTTGATGAAGCTTATACCAGGGATGACTTGGGTGAGTCCTGAGCCCGTTTAGCTTTGCTATTATAGGCCTAGACTGCCGGGAGAATCCTCATGATGCACCGAACTCTTCTCCCCTCCTCTCCATCTGTATGCTCTCATATGCCGTTATTGCTTGTTACCAACTCGACTGCTTCCCTTTCTCTCCTTCTGCTGCGAGTGTTTCTGCCTCTGGATCTGTGGATGCAGACCGCCTGCTGCTTCTTGCCCTTGCTCTGCAGCCGCTGCTGCTATTATTGTTAGTTCTTGTTATTAGTATGACTAATGGAGTTACTAATAGTATTGCTAGTATTATTTTTAATAATGTCATCAGTACCATTGCTACTACTATTGCTTTACATATGTGTGTGGAACTGTACTATGGTGCTCTGTGTTCTTTTTCTTCCTGCTCTTACTCTACTCTACCACCCTCTTACCCTCTCCTTCACTCTCTACCCAGTCGGTTGAGGCAGATGACCGCGCACCCAGAGTCTGGTTCTGCTCGACGTTTCTGCCCTTTAAAAAGGGAGTTTTTCCATGCCACTGTCAGCACTGTCTAGTGCTGCTCATGGTGGGAATTGTTGGGTCTCTGTAAATAAAGAGTTGGTCTAGACCTGCTATGTATCAACAAGTGCTGTGAGATAATTTTGTTGTGATATGGCACTATATAAATAAAATTTAATTTAATTCCCTCAACTTATTTAGTTCAGAGCCCCAGAAACTAACCAGGGGCCCATTTCATTACATTTTCAACATGGAACCTGCGACTTGCAACATTAGATAATTTCCTCTCGCTCACAATGTCGACCAATAGAAACACTGCTGCAGCGTGTTTAGAAATGAAGAAGTCATTTGATCAAGAAGGCCATGCCTTGGTTTCTTTGCTGGTCATGAATACCACAAACATGGACAGGAGCTCAAGATGCAGCCAAGGGGAGGATATTGTCCAATTTTGGTGACCTCAGGGTTGCATCTTCGCTCTTCACAGATTATATGGTTCTGTTGGCCTCATCAGCCTATGACCTTCAGTATGAACTGGGGCGGTTTGGAGTTGAGTGTGAAGCAGTTGGGATGAGAGTCAGAATCTACTAGTCTGAGGCCATGGTTCCCTGCTGGAAAACGGCATATTGCCCCCACCTGAGCTTTGGGTAGTGACTGAAAGAATGAGATTGCAGATTCAAGTGGCTGAAATGAGTTTCTTCCATAGGGTGGTTGGGCTCACTCTTAGAGACAGGGTAAGGAGCTCAGACATCCAGAGGGAGCTCAGAGAGGAGCGGATGCTCCTTCGCATCTGGCCTGGCAATGTCTTGGGGCTGCCGTGGAGCAGGGCATCTGGATGGATGGATGGTTTGTTGCCATGTGGCAGCCCATTCCCATGCTGTGTGTCAACAGGGCCAGAATAAAAGTCAGCATTCCAGAGTGACAGGCCACAGCGCTGCCATGACAGACAAGTGTCAGTGTGGTATAGACATCCCCCTTATATGCCAGTAACCAGAAGTGACTGTATCTAACATGTTTTGTCTGTCAAGTTCCGTCTGTCTGTCTGTGTGTGTGTGTGTGTGTGTGTGTCAGCCTGATATATAAAAACTATTAAAAACACACGAGTGACTTAATTTATACACCATCCTGTTGCCCAAATACTCACTAGAGCACCAAATGCAGATTCATCTGCCTTTAAAAGTAGTCCCCAAGAAATGCACAACAAAATAACAAATTCCTCCTGTTTGATAAATATTACAGTGTGCAGGCGTTTGATGAAAACAGACTTTTTGAACATGAAACTATATATTTGTGAGGTGTTTTCAAAGATTTACTTCTGTAGGAACCAGTGGGCTTGGAGCTTAGCACTACATACAGGGTAAAGATGTCAAAGCACTGAGATGGACTAACACACTGGTGGTTTTGGTCTTTTATGGGACTGGGAACAATAAGAAATGCTTGCTTATGACCTCTTAAGAAGAATAAATGGCTACTTGTGACCCATAACATGCATGTGCCTACAGGTCACCATTTATTTAAACAAGTTTTAGGGGCCTAAAGGAGGTCAAACTATCATTAATAATTTGCGAGAAAACAGCAAAGATTAGAGGACTGTCTGACAAACGGCTTATTTCTGCTCTCCTATCCTGCTAACCATTCCCCAGTTGCTCAGATTTAGGTATATTGCGACCTCTTGTGGAGGTCCCGACCCAAAGGTTGGGGACCAGTGCTTTAAAGGATACTCACATGCCATATCTTAATTTAAAGAGTTATGGGTCACTGTATTCCTCCTCTTCATACTGAAACACTAACACTACACTATAAGGGCCACACAAACCAGGAGAGCCAGTCCAGTCTACACAAAAAGCAGAGTAATGAAGGCCTTATCTAAGAACATTACTATTCAACCAGCACTGTACAAAACATTCCTGTTTACAAAGTAGACACCATCACAGGTATTTTGGTAATAACAGTCTGTAGACAAAATAGGAACAAATTATATAAAAAATATATCTAGAACCAAATGTCAGAATGTGAGATACTATAAAAAAAAATCTAAATGTTTTGTTGTGTGTACAATCAGTGAAGAACAATCATTTCCACCACCTGATGCAGATAAATTTCCCATGTCTTCACCGCCACATGCAGATATTTAAGGGATGCTGAAGCAGTTCTCTGCAGCACGGGTTCTCTGCTCCCAGACTGTCCCAGAAGACATCACAGCTCTCTGTATGGATGGTGTCCGAATCACTTCAGTCCACTCCCCATCCCTAGTGTCTCACAGCCTCCTCTCCATCACTCTCTTTGTCCCAGTCTTTCATTGTGGCTCCCATCATGAAGTCGTCTCTGAGCACGGTCCAGGAGGGCTTCTCCTCTGCTGTAGCAGCCTACACACACACACACAAAGTTACACTATGGCACCCACTGCCTCTGTGTACAGTTTGATGTATATGAGATCTGTGAGAAACTCGCTGACATCACAGTTTGTTAGTCATGGAAAGGGGATGCATTGATCCAGTCTGACATTCTGCTAAATGAAACACCACCAGGTGTTTTTCCTCTCAAAGCTTTGGTGTACAAGGTAACTGAACACACAGCATGGGGAGTAAGCAGCAGGACAGCCCATAATGGACAATGACCAACTCTTTCCTTTCATCATTTGCATGTCCAACACCCAATTCATTTTTATTTAAACCACCTTCTTAAAAATAGGAAATAGATTACTTATCAAAACAGGCATTTTACTTGATCTCAGTGAACACTCCATGAACCTTGACAGGATGTAGAAACTAATAGATGGCTGGGAGTTTCTGCTAATACTGTAAGTTATGTCATGAAGCCATGTATCTATTTTTGGGGAGATACATACGTAAGCTCACCAAAAAAGACCAAGCAAACAGAACATTAGACATCAGTGAACTTACAGCAGCGTCTTCAGGCTTGCCACTGACTCCGCTTCGCCCCTCTGTCTGTCTGAGCACATCGATGAAGTCTTTCTTCGAGACAGACGAGAGAAGCTTGGCCTTCTTCCTCTCTGAGCCACCGACTTCCTTCACCTTGTCATTGATAATTTTCTGGTGTTTCCTCACAGCATTGAACAGCTGCACCACCCCTCTGAGAAGAAAAGAACAGAGTGCAATCAGAAAGTACTCTTGTTTCTGAGAGGGTTAAACCAATGCTGTGAAAAGGTTACAGGCACCTGGTTGCAGTTCTCTGCAGAGCTCGTTCAGTCTCCCTGTCAGACACAACGTCAGGTTTCTCTCTGCACATCATTTCCCATGCTCGCTTCTTGTCAACCTGTTGGACACATGTACAAATACATTATTGGTCATGAAACCAAAATACATTTCCAAGCTTCAATTATAAGTTATTTGAAAATTTAACTGGAGCACGTGACTTGCTAGAGACATCTCACTCTAGGTGGGTTTCCTCAAAATCATAAACGTTTTTACACTTGGCTGAGGTGAAAAGGTTGCTGTACCAGTAAAAGGAAAATGTGAAACAGACTTAGTGACTACATCATGACGTGCATGAAGCATGTGACTTAAACGGCCACTGAGGAGACGAAAGACCAAAACATCAGATCTGTGTGGAGCAAGCAGTTGTTTATCTCGAAGAACCAACTCCTAATAATCACATAACGGTCGTGGATGGAAACGCACATTAATGAAGGAAATCTGGCTTCTGTTGAACTACAGAAACACTGAGGGAAGAAGCTCCACTTTGTAACACAACCAGAGGCTCTTTGGCCGAGTACAGAGAGCCCTTGATACAGAGAACTTTGATTCTGGCCTGCCATCATGGCCGATACGATGCAGTAAAACATGTCCAGTTGACCCATAGTTCAACTAGACCAACAGAGTGAGGGCTTATTGTGTGCCTACGGTTCCTGCATCTCTGGAGACAATTTGGTTTTCTAAATCCTTTACATTCTTACTGATGATTTATATTTGATACACCTTCAATAATGAGCGATATATTATTCCTACCGATCGGCCCAGTTACAGTACAGTCAGTATCAACCATTTACAACAACAGTATTGGCAGTTCAGTTTTGAAGGATGTCACATATTAGGACTGCAGTGCTACAACAGACAGACTGGTAACCTGGTTCTTCCTCTCCAGCTGCTCCTGTCTTTCTTTCTCCTTCATCTTGTCTAGCTCTCGGTTCTTCACAAGGATGCTGCTTTTGCTCTCGGGGGTTTTCTTCTCCAGGATCTTTGCCATGGCCTCTGCCCAGCCAGCATTGGTGTTACTGTCATCTCCCTCCTCATCCTCTCCTCCATCTTCATCCTGTAGCTTCTCCCCGTCACTCCCTCCATCACCTCCTCTGTCATTTTCTCCTCCATCATCTGACCTTTCATCGCTGCTGCCTCCTTCAAAACCGCTCTGGTCATTGTTGTCCTCAACCTGAGGCTCTGCAAAGAAACACATTATTAGATCTTCAATCACTCTACTTCTCCCACTACTCATGGTCCACCCCAATTGTGACATTATGAACAGGTGAAACACAATGTTTAATTCCTTAGGTTTGTAAACTGAGATCAAATACTTTATATGCCTTAAACCAGGGGTCTCAGACTCAGATTGGCTTGGGGCCACTGCTGGTATTGTCATCTCATAGGAGGGCCACTTCAACATTCAAATACTACAAGACAATGCAATATTCCAGAATATTTACTTTTTTATTTCCATTACTAGCATCTTTTCTTCATACTTAACCAAAAAGTGCAAAGAGCAGTTTCTGTACAGTTTAACATTAGTTAAATGTTAATTTTACATTAGTTTTTAACATTTAGTGCAAATCTTTTTTTCCTTACTTTTTATCTTAAGTAACTTATTGAAACCTTGCACTGAACTAAAAAATGCAATCCCTGAATACATTTGTACCACTACTATTTCTTGCCAGACACCTGTCAGCGCTTCTGTTGACATAGCTGAGCCACATTTGCCCTGATTGAGGTCACAGTTGAAACCCTAAGTACAGCTTCAAGATGGCCATCACTAAGCCTGGACCTGTACTTGCATTTATTAAAGTTCATAATGGAGAAACATTTCTCACACAGATATGTGCTTCCAAAAAGGCGCATTACCTGACTGAACACTTTGGACAGATCTGGGAAAGATGGAGGTAATTCTCTGAGAAATTGTCCAGTCATGTCTGGTTTTCCCTGTGCCTCTCTGAATTTAGTTTTTAGCTCACTATTGGACTTGCAAGTCAATAAGTTCCATTTGCAACATTCTTGGGACACTCTACACATCAGCTGAGAAGGGGTCTGCAAACAGCTGGAAAGTGTAATGGTGTGCATTGAAGTCAGCAATACGCTGATCAAATTCCTGCAGTAGGTTTTCAATAGCATAGGCATTTTCATCACCACTGAATGTTGTGCCCTCCTCCACAAGAGATCTGTGCTACCAGTCCGGATTTTTTTTGCCTGTCATGGACAGGGCTCCATTAGTGGTAATGCCTACCAGTCTGTTCCACAGCAAACCAGCGCGTTCAATCGTGTCGCACAGCTGCTGAAATCTATCCTTGGCTGTGGTACGGCCGTGCATTGGACACAAACTCAGCAACTCTTCTGTCACTTTGAATTGGTCATTAATACCCGTGATGAAAATGGCTAGCTGAGCAATGGCTGGCAGTTTGAGAACCCTGCCTTATTAAACAGTACAGTTTCTTTCCCACACAAAACTTAATAATATGACTGCTTCATTTCATTTCATATGGCTTACTTCAGAATTGCTCTGTATGAATTTTACTATTGACAATCTGCTTTTGAAGAGACCCACTTTAAAAAAGACCCAGGTGAATCTGGAGTTTAACAAGTGTTAATTCTGTCTGTTGTCTTGTCATCATCTCTCAGAAATGACCACACATTCATATAAGCCCATCCCATATAGCAAAGAATAGCAAGCATACTTGTCAAAGGCTATTCTTTAGTTTTTAAATATAAACGCCATGCCTTCACATCATTAAACTAGGAACATCATCAGCTACAGTCTGCATGTTCACCTCGAATATGCATGTTTCACCACCTGTGCAAACATTGGCACAATACCTAAACAGTGTGTATATATATATATATATATATATATATATGTGTGTGTGTAGTGCTAGCCTGTTGTGTCAGTATGAGTTTTGCTGACATATTACATTTCATTTTCTAACTGGTATGTGTAAAACAACAAACACAACCTAGAGACTAGTAACTTAAACATATGTAAGAGTCTTGATTTAAGTTTGGTGTGCCGCAGAACGGAGACATTAGCTAAAGATAGCAATAACATTACTGTAATGAATATTCTTTCCTCCTGTGACAGGTAACGTTTGTTAGCTAATAACGTTGCATGTCTTCTTGCCCCAAAACACCATCGTTTAACTCTAGCTTAAGTTACATTAGGTAACATGACCAGGGCTAGTGCTAAACTAGATATGGAGCATATTAACGTATCTTTACACCCATGTACTCATCCAGCAGACCAAAGGAAGTAGCTAGATAGCGTCGGTATCTTAGATTAAAAATCAACGGCCAACATCTTGGTGTTTTTCAAAGGCGACACTAGTGAACTGTGTTGAATAACTCACGTGTTTTCACCAGAGCTGCCATCATGGAGTTCCACTAAAATGGTTGTAGAGTGCGACTTCCAAACAGCGAAGGTTCCGCTGCTGCTGCTGCTGCTGCTGCTGCTTCTTCTTCTTCTTCGAGGTTCAGCGGCAGCTGGTATCTTTAGTGTTGCATTACTGCCATCGTCTGGAGTAAGTTAACGCTTGCAGTGTCTGTTTGTTTTCCATCAGTCAAAACACTCCAGTGTTCCTCCATTATGGAATGATAGGAGTGCCACAATAAAGAATAAATATGTAAATAAAATAATAAAATAATATCACAATAAATGTGGAAATATAAAGAGAAATAAATAAAATAATAAAAGAATACGACAATAAATGTGGAAATAAGATTTACACTTACACTGCGCATGCGCAAGGCCTCGCGTGTGTTTGCCTCGCTTTTATTTATTCATATAAATGCATATATATATATTTCCACATTTATTATATTATTCATATAAATGCATATATATATT
>JAVQJF010029232.1:0-21830 GCA_036023855.1 Gadopsis marmoratus | reverse complement strand
TATTTGTTGGTGTAAGTATATGTTATGATAATGTTTGAATCCTGTTTTACTTTGTGTGTCAGGGGCCAGGACAAGATGTTCCAAGTGTTGCGAAATGGTGACAAAAAGCAGATGAAAGTGAGGATGCAAAAGTCAGGACCATAGAAATCATGTTGCTCCCCATGAATGCAGCAGTGGAAAAAAAAAAAAATACCACCATCTTTTATCCCATAGCACTTAACTGGGCCTGTATCATTTCCTGAAGATTCATGAAAATCACATAAGCTGTTTCTGTGACACATGAGCACTTTGACGCATCATAGGGCAGCTAAAGCAGTGCCTGCTTTGATTGCTGTCCTTTCATTGAGTTGTTATGTTGTAAATGTGTGTGGTCTCTTGCACAGATTATGGGAGACAAACACTTGCTGAACTGACTGTTCTTCTGAGTCTCCTCAGGCACTTGACAGAGCGAGCCATGCATTTCCTTTTCACACCATCCATTCTTGTTGCTAGGAGACTGGTTGATCTTTTTTTTATTGACCCAGCTCACTTCCTGTTATTCTTTTCTCGTTCTGTGAATCAAGCATTCCATTCCATCTATTATCTATACCACTTATCCTCCAAGGGTCGCGATCCCAGCTGACATTGGGCAAGAGGCAGGATACACACTGGACTGGTCGCCAGTCAATCACAAGGCTGAATGCACAATGCACAGTCATCAGTTAACCTAACCTGCATTTCTTTGGATGGTGGGAGGATGATGGAGTACCCGGAGAGAACCCATGCAGACACGGGGAGGGCCCCCACTCCACACAGAAGGGCCCCAGTCGACCAGTGGGTTCGAATCAAGAACCCTCTTGCTGTGAGGCCGTGCTAACCACTGCACCACCATGCCACTGTGTTCCTTCCCTGCAATATTAATAAATTACATTTAATTATATCCATGAATGAATGGGTTTATATAAAGGTAGCTTAACAGTAGATCTCCCACAGCATTAAAACAAAGGTTTACCATTTTACTGTCAGGTCCTTTCTCTTGTTCCCAATGAAAGACTTAACAATTTAGCCATGTACCAGGAATAGACTGTTTCATTGTTGGTCTGAGTTTTGGTGTTGAAGGGATTATGCTGCATTAGGGAAATTGTTTTCATCTAAATGAATATTTGGTCACCAGCTATGTTGCAATTTATAGCAAACACGTCACAGTGAGTCTGTTGCTATGTTTTCATCGTATTGAAAGTAACAAAGCCATTTTTTCACAATGCCAAAAATAGATCTACGTTACCTGTATGTAAGTAACTCCGGTTCCATGAGTAAGTGCCTAGCCCTCCAATGGACTTTGCTAATAGACTTCAAATGTCCAATATGTATCTCCTTTGATATATTATGTTCTGACTGTAGACCTTTTGCTTACAGAGGCTGCATGGAAAGAATTTATAGTTTCTCTTGCTTGCTATATATTTTGATTTATAACATCTTTGTGATAGGTTTTGGGGCCTTACCTTACCTTCTTTCATCCTGCACTATACCTACTACTCATTGTTTCCACACAACACAGTATATGAGAATTACTGTCTTATAGCTCTGGAACTGAAGCTCTTAAAAGCCATTACCTGTCTAAAACACACTTTAAATTTATGTTTCACTCATAAACACATACAAAGTGGCCATGTAAGAGAACTGCCATTGATTTATAAAAAAAGAAAAAAAAGAATGGTAGTTTCTAACCAAGAGCAACTGCATGGTCAGGAAATGTCAACATCGTGGTCGCTCTGATTGAATAGTTGGTTGAGGCTAACTCCTGAATGAATCTGTCTGTGTCCATCCGGCACATGCTTTCTCTCAGGCTGAAGCTTTGTGTACAGGCTGCTCTACAGTAGCATTCCATTGTTTTCCATTGTTTGGTTTGTCTATTTACATGATCTCAATGTATTATTCATGGGGGATCAGGATAACACATATTTAAACAGATTTTGATATGCTTGGGGAATTCCTGTGCTATCATTTTCAAATTAGTGTAACACTAACATTGTTTTACATTATATGCTGAAATGATATTCATAATAGTGTGCATATAAAATACCCTATTTCTGTTGATTCACAGTAGTTAATCTCCATATTAATCCTGTAGTTTTAATAATAGCCTTAATAGCAATTGTAAACTTTATTACAGCATAACAGGGAGGTGATAAAAAAGCTCCAGCTCCTTACTTCAACGGTGTGATTATTCAGTGATGACCAATCTGCTGCTGCGAGACTGCTCTGCTCACCAGCAGCAGTGAAAATATGGTAGTTAATTGCTGACGTTGCGGTGAGATGCAGGCTATGACTAACACCTCACTGACATACATCCTGCGGTTCTTCCAAAGAGACCAACCCATTGAACACCTACATGCATCGTCCACTTCAAAAAATAAAACAGAAAATGCACACCAAGATGGGAGTTAGTTTATGAAGAAGATATTTTTCAACACTCATCCTTAACGTCGTCACTGACGTGCAGTAGCATACTGTGAGACCACTCCTCCCCACAGGCAGCCATCTGGAAGAGCGGCGAAGAATGGAGGTATGCAGGGAGAGCAACATCTGGTCTTTTCTGAGTTTGCACTCACAGGAAATGTGATGGATGGGAGATTTTCACCAGCCAGGCCCAGATATGGACCTATACTTCCGTTTTATAGGCCTGCAAAACGGCCAGTTATTACGTGCCCCTGGCTGGATTATTCGTTTGTCATGCTTAATGATAGCCCAGATCAGAGCAGCATCTGTGCTGCTTCCTAGCCTGAAGTATTATTTACTATAGCCTACTTATATGTGCTTTGTTGATAATGGATTCCTGTGTACATTATTCTGTGTTACTATAGATGCAGTCAAGCTAAACTGTAGCTTGTATGCTTTTTGTGGCTGTTAATCTGCTCTAAACTCACTGTAGTAGCTGTTAATTGCAAATGGAATGTGTAGTCTGAAATGTGGGATTATACAGATAGATATTACATAATCAGCAAAGATAATTCAACAATACAGTTGATATTTTTCATTGCACTCATTTGTGACTCCCACATGATGTAGGTGCTTAGTAGAAATGCTTCCATAAGACCAAGTCTTTGTGTTTGGTAAATTTTGTGCGTAATGGTTATTATGATGAATGGTGATCATGTGTTCTTTAGAGAAAAAGAGCATAATAAGATAATGTATGTGTGTAGTTAAGATGTCACACAAACACGCCCAAATATTATGACCTGTAAACGGTGTCTTATGTCTTTATGTATATTCCTCAATAGCATACAATTAATTGGCTGCCTTGTGTGTGTGTCTTCATTATTCCTAGAATCCTTGGGCTATATACAGCACAGCTGCAGGTGCCTTTTAGGGATACATTTCACTTAGCTTAGAATGTGTTTCTGATGGATGCCCATAAAGCAGAGTGCGGTAAAGTGTCATACTTTGTATAATAATGTACTAATGGTGAACTGCATTGATATTGCTGTGCGCTGCCTTTGCCTCGGTACACTTAGAGACACGCAGCATGCCTAAGCCGTCATAATAAATCTATATACACACCTTCACAATGAAGGAGAGGCGAAAACAGCCCCAGGCAGGCACGAACCCAAATTATCACTCACTTTTAAATCCATATTTGCATTCTCATGCAAATGTGTTCATAAATAGCTTTAAATACATGCATAAATTTGCATGAATGCTTGTTTACACATAATGCCCTGAGAAAGAAATAAAATGTGCACACTTTCAGTCCTAACTAATGAAACCCAGTCCAGTGCATGGCAACCAGGCAACACTCTTTCACACACTCTCATAGACACACGTGTAAGTTTGATACTGAAGGAATTCCAAGCAGCTCCTTAATCCAAGGAAGTGCTGACTGAGGCTTAGATTGGATGGAGGGAGGGAGGGGAGCAAGAAACGAGAGATGTTGAGATACGCAGGTGAGAGGGCACAGGGTTTAAAGATGGGTGGGGAGAAGGGAAGAGAGGAGTCAGGAACCAAGTATGGGATTTTTCCTCAAAGTACTTGTGCTTTCCAGGTATTCCATTGTTGAAAAGAGGTGACTTCTCTGTTCTGTGGTCTGTGTTGCGACCAGATTTTCAGAAATCTTGGGCCTGCTATTGGCTGTGTTCTAAAGTCAGGATTTTATTATGGTATGCCATTGTAGCGGTAGGCTTTGTAGGTAGGTAAAACCATATAAACTAACGTGCTGATGGAACATCGACGTTCTGGTGTGTGACTGTTATTTAATATGTTAAATGTATTCGTTCCTGATGTCATCTCTTCTTTATCATCCTTCAGGTATGACTACAGGGAGATGCTGTACAACTCCACTTTCTGTCTGGTACCTCGAGGACGACGGCTGGGTTCCTTTCGCTTCTTGGAGGCTTTGCAGGTCAGTGACACACATACAGATGTTGGTCACTGTAAGGCTTATCTGTTAGTGAATCAGATACAGGAGACGCATTATGACTAAAAAGATGCATACCATGTATCTGCTACAATGTGACTTTGATTGTGCCTCTATCTTTTGTTACATATTAAATCTCTCTCGCATCTTTCCTGTCGCTCTGTATGAACTAACAGAGTGAAAAATCTCAAAGAAGAAACTATTTTTGCAATTGCAGTAGGTGCAGCACTACAAGTACTACTTCACTTGAGTTGCAACCATCTTATGTTGCGTCTGTACTGATTCTGTGTCACAAATATTTTGAAGGAATTACTGCAAGATTTGGGCCCCCAATCAAAGGCTGACCCACATAGATTCGTGTGCTGTAAGTGCTTCTTTTTCAGGTTTCTGAAGGGCAAGGTACATTTGGGCAACTTGTGCTGGCAGCTGAACATAATGACCAAATAAGTTGAACTGATTCAAGAAATCTTGTAATGTCTCTGCCCTGAAGCTGTGCTGGCCAAACAATAAAGCCATTAATCAGTGGCTGAGAAAGGAAAAAGTGAGTTACTCCCAGTAGCTCTCTCACCCACTGCCAGTCATTTTGTTATTGTGCAGCCAGTGTTGATCCAGCTGCCTCGAACTCAGGCTATTCGTTGGCTGCCAGGCTGCCATCTTTTCACTCTTGTTTTTCTTTTTCCATTTCTTGAGTTTCTTCACCCACCTCCTTGAGTCATCCTCTCCTCTAACATTACACTTACTCTTTTTAATACTGGTGCATTCTTCAAAGAGTGTCTCTAATTCTCAATGGTACTGAACCCATCTCACTTATTCTCTCATTCTCACTGTCTGCCTACTCACTTAAGGTGTATATGCCAAAGCTTTTTCAGTTACAATGCTTTAGGCTCCGTTCACAGTTATAGTTAAAGAATGGGTTTATCTTAAACAGTTTCACTTAAGGCACTTATAAAACATTTACCAACCTTCTGGAGAACAGTGCTTGTTGAATTACCATTGGCCAAGATGGAAATACAAAACAAGCTGTATTTTAGGGCCCAAAACTCTTTCATATATATTCATTCTTGACTCCAGTGAGCAAGATGTCACGATGAAGATTCTCTCAATGTAACTACAGGTTATAATTAGCATATTTCTGCGATTTGACTTGTAATTATTTGGAAACTGAAGGATTTGAATATATGGCTGAATATAGACATGTGCCCTTTAACAAATTAAACTACACCGTGAGTGAGTATATGATGTTCAGGATAACATCTACTGCAAACATGTCAGGCTGAGCCGAACTGCTTCTTTGGAAGTTGAAGAAATGGTGCATTACATATTAGATAAACAGTGAGACGTCATATCACCAAGTGGCAGGACACTTGGGGACAGATTTAAACAGTGTTTAGGTGCATGCTCTGGGTACAAGTATGAGGATATGTCCACATGAAAATATTGTTATATTTATGTGAATACCTATGGGGGAATAATTTGGAGTTGCCTCTGTGTACAATTAAATTTGAGATATTGAGTTGTTTTTTCCTCCACTGACTTGCAGTATAATGATTGCCACAGTGTGGGGGGGGGAGTCAATATTTATGTCATGTAAAAATTAAAAGCAACCAAAGTCTTGAGAAAAACAGGTCAAATAGTTAGGAACGATAGGTAGTGGAATCTTTATTGACTGGAATGGGACGATAATTGCCCCACTGGGGAGCCAGGAGATGAGGTGAGGTGAGACAGTGGACTGATGGCCAGGTCAACATAGGAAGAGAAAGCAGTGCAGCTGCGGTTGAGGTAGAGTGCAGAGGTTGCCTTGAGTGTAGGGCTGGACCACGGCCTGGAGGTATTGGTGCGTCTTTCCACCTGCAGCCTTAGGCAGAAGCACAGACGTTGAGGAGGTCAGGCAAGCAGACACTGGAGAATTTGGGGAAGGTGAAGGCAAGGCGGGCTAGTATGCTGCTGTATCAGTTACATTGGCTCAAGGGAGCATTCTAACAGGACAGATACGAAGCAGTGCAGTAGTCGAGTGGAGATGCTCACATGATTTAACTAGAGCCGGGTTGGCGAGGAGCAGTTGACTGGCATTTGATATTGATTTGGCAGATGATGTAGAACGCAAACCTGCAGGATCAGGTTGTGCAATGCAGGTCCTGTGACCAGCAATACGGTAGAGTCACAATGAGGTACTCTGTTACACGTGTGTGTTTGCAAAACGTCGGGAGTTCATCGCAGTGAGTTTTATTAATGGATGTTTGTCCTCTGTGTGTGTGTGTAATGCGATGAGTCGGGAGAGGATTGAGCTACGGGAGTCTCTAGCTGATTGCCCTGTGAGAGCAGATAGGTAGGGAAAGCCATGGCACCGTTTCAGCACATTGCTGCCTTTGCTAATGACACCAAGGAGATTAGACGAGCACTGCAACACTCTGATACAGGACCACTCGAGCCTGGACGTGTGTGTGCATGTGTAGTGACCGAGGCCAATCAGTGAATGGTACCCCGCTTAACAGATTATAGGCCCGGGTGGTCACTGCAGGCAGGACGCTCCGTGTACCATCCAACTCTTACACACACAAGACACACACACACACACACACACACACACACACACAAAATTATGGATACACACATCAATGCAATTTCATTAATCTCTCAGACACAGGGGTTTAATGTTCAAGTATGTTTTGAAGTGCATCTTCCTTTCCACTGAACATAATGATCATTTTTATGAAGCCGCACTGCCTAGTCACTTTGAGAGTTAGTCATCAAGGTACTGCAGTAGTTCTGTAGTTAATGGGAATGTGTTGGAAGATGAGTCGCCCCTTATGGTTAAACTGCCTGATTTGATTGCTTGGGAAATGGACCTTGTACAGTGATGGCATGGGTGTGCAGAGCATAAGCCATTTAGTAATATTTTTCGGTCTTTATTTTATTGCCTGCACATACACAAACTTACACCATTCATCTCATTAACCAACTGTGTATTTTGTGTGTGTTGTGTATCAACCCTTACAGGCAGCTTGTGTGCCAGTGATGCTGAGTAATGGCTGGGAGCTTCCCTTCTCAGAGATCATTGACTGGAATACGGCAGCTGTGATTGGGGATGAAAGGCTGCTACTACAGGTAGACGCTTAATTCAGATCTTAAGTTGGATTTACTCACAGGTTTTCTCAACACTGCTATAAGTAAAAGAAGATAAACCTAATTGCACACTGCTGTCACATTGCCCGTTCTTCTTTTAGTTATTTATTTTTGTGCATGACAGCATGTGCAGAGTAACTATGGATGTGTGTTTGCCTCTTGGAATCAGAATGGCTACATATTTACATATATACCTAGTTAAGTCCAGATTTGTGAGTTTGAACCACTGTCTTGTAAAGCTACTCTATAGCTGTATCAGATTTACTGTATTATGACAGCTGACACTCACTCAATGGATTTATTGAGGCAGACCTTGCAGTTGTTCTACAGGTAGTGTATGCTGTGGAATAAATGACAGTATGCAGTGTAGGCTGTCTGGGCTAATTTAAGTATGCTAACATGTGTTCACTCCTGTCTCAGGTCCCCTCAACAGTCCGCTCCATCCACCAGGATAAGATCCTGTCCCTGAGACAGCAGACCCAGTTCCTATGGGAGGCTTACTTCAACTCTGTAGAGAAGATCGTGCTGACCACGCTGGAGGTACACACAAACACAAACACACACGTACATTCATGTTCTTGTCTGAAAACAACAATGCATGCTTGCACACAAATGCACACATGCATTACAAGCATCCAAATATGGCTTAAATCCATCCATTCATTCATGAAGTCACTCAGTTCTGTTCATCCCAGTTATTGAATTTGTACTGACAAGCCTACAAGTGCTGACTGTGTAGCTGCAGAAATAATACCCACAATGAAACTGCTCCAGACTAGATTGAAAACCAAGAGGGGTGATATATATTGTTAAACACTGCTGTCATGTTTTTGAGGCTGCTTCTTGCTGTGGCTTGGCTATCAATCATGTCAGTAGTTTGTTCCTGTCAGAGTCCATTTATCTGTATTCTTCCTGCTGAGTAGCAGGCTATCAAACTGCTCTTGGGCTAAAATTACAAACAAGCAAAGATGAGAGCAGGGAGGAGTGAAAAAGGATGAGGCGGCAAGACAGAGAACCATGCAGGATGTGTAAGCCTGGCTGTCTGTAAGACAAGGTTTTTCACTACGTTCCAAGTCGTGCATTTGTTCATCCCCAAAATCAACAGCCACTCTCAGCAGTGGTCCTCTAAACTATGGCTGGTGTATCAGATTTTTTGCTTGTATCTGATGTTTATTTAGTTCATTTAAACAAGCAGGAGGAAGAACTGTGGATTACATGTAAGCCTTATTGCTGACTGCAGTTTAGCTTTTTAGACCATTAGCTGCTGTCCTCAGATAGTGTTGCAGAGGCCTTGTCCCAAGAGGTAGGAAGTCAGGGCTCTGGAAAGCAGAGCTGGGAGTTCTGTGTCAGCAGGGTAAAATTACAGCCCCAAGAAGCTGATCTTTGATCTGTTTACACTCTATCTTAACACTGTTCTAACACATACTGTGTTGCCTTTAAGGCATTTATCTTATTTTTGGAATTGTTTTGTTTCTTTTGGTAGCACAGTACGAGTACACAGTGTACAAAGAACATTATACATACCATAGTACAAGACCGGTAAGAGGTCACTGTTTTGGCATTAGCAAGGGATAATGGATATTTTATTGTAAACAAGGTAAAGTACAAGGTAAAGTTGCACCTCAACATTCTGTATATTACCACAATATCCTACAAGAAGGAAACAGGGTTTGCTTTTTTCTGTAGCTACCCCATAGCTCCTGAGAATGCTTAATATTTTATTAAGGTATCCTCTCACTGTGAAAGAGTCTTTTTAGAGCTTTGGTGGAGTGGGAAACAGTTGATGCTTTGGGCCTGTAAAGCCTGCTGATACATTGTATGTGATAAACCAGTAAATAAATGTATTCAGGTTGGGGTTATGGAACAGCTGGTGTCAGCCCACTGTCTTCTGAAAAAACTAACTCAAATGATGCTTCCTTTGAATCATATTCTTACTTTCAGACTATCTCAAACATAACAGTGTGGCTTAAATGACTAACCATTATTAAAAGAAGTAAAATGCTAACGAGTCCAGACATTTCTGGCTGTAAAATGTAAGCCGAAGGAGCTGATCAAACGTCTTCATAGCTGCTTGTGTTTTCAGGTTTCCCCCAGTTCCCACAGATGAGAGGCCAAGAGTGGTTTTATTAAACCATGCCTGTCACCTAAACCAAGCCAGATTAATTCCATTGCAGTCATCAATTCTGATCCATTTTTGTTTGTTTCATATTACTCTAATCCAAAAAACTAATAAATCTAAAATTTTATATATATTATAAAATATCTCATCTGTAGTCTGCAGGTTTTTGTTTATTTGAAGTGACTCATTGTTTCAGTTGTTAATTTGAGAAGTGCCAGAGGATCTGTGTCTGCACTCAGTAAACAAGACTGGCATAATTATTGCTTAATTTGAAGGGTATGGACATGGAAGATCTTGGCTCAAAGCTAATTTCTTACTGACATCTTACTGACACTTCACAGTAGTTACACAAACACTCTACTTTAGCCATGTGATCTTTCTTTCTATGAGTCACACAGGAGCAAGGAATATTGTAGTCATTGATTTTTACAAATTGCAATCAAGTGGCCACTTTACAGAAAGCATGAATTTGGATCTCCTCAACTCCCCTATTTATGCAGATCATCCAGGACCGGGTACTGCAGTGCACCTCAAGGAGTAACCTCATGTGGAACAGTTTGCCTGGAGGCCTTTTCACCCTGCCTCAGTACTCTACATACCTGGGAGACTTCCCCTTCTACTACGCTAAGCTGGGTTAGTTGATTATTCACGTGCATGCTGCTGTATGCTAAAAACCACATTAATGGCACACCCTAAGGTTTGACAGACTGATTTTTATTTACGACACAACACAGGAACAGCTGGTGTGCGGCAGCTGTTGAGCATCCGTAAACTAACATGTGAATCAGTGACATTGCCACAAGTTATGCAGTATATCTTTATTAATTCATGATTTGTCACAGAGAAGCTCAGCAATTAGACCTGCCACATTGACATGTTGTATCTCTGCTTGGTTAATTGGCCAGATATGAGGCTTGTTGTTGACATTGGGATTTGGTTAACTGGCACCTTTTCCTTTTACAGGCCTAATTACACCTTTTCAGTGGCACAATATGCCAAGCAAACAGCTTGAAGCAAACAAGCACAAGCTAAGAGATACTCAGAGATGTCAAAAAGGTATTACTTATAGCTTTATGCAGTTCAGTGTAGAAATTGATAGTAAAGAGGTATGACTGTAATGCTCAAAATGTGCCTGCCCATAAACTACTATAGAACATAAAGCTGTAGGGTTAGGGTTTGTGCAGTTCCATGTTGCAGTGATAGTACTACATACCTGCTGTATGTGAGTGAACGTGTTTCAGAAGATCATTCTCGTGTTTGGAATCTTACCTGACAGATTTGATTTGCTTTTTGTCTTACCGATGATGTGTCCCGGCTGTTTTCAGGTGTTAAGCCATACTCCAAGTTTACAGCGATCGTTCATGTGGTGACCCCACTGGTATCCCAGTCCCAGCCAGTCATGAAGCTGCTTGTGGCTGTGGCCAAATCCCAGTACTGTGCTCAGGTAATCCAAACCCCAACACACTACACACCGAAAAAAGGCTCTGTTTTTTCTCTCTAAGCCAGTGTCATTTCTCAGGTCTGTCACATCACTAAAGTGCTAGTGTTGGATTGAAACTGCATCAAAATAATTTCCAAACGTTCCTGCCACAACAGATCCACACTGACACATCCTCTCTCTACAGATACTATTATACTAATGCACACTGTAGGAAAAATAATAAACTGTTACTTGAGGAGCCTTTTAATGCACAGCTGGTCAGCTGTCAAACATTACAATTGCACATAATAACTGTAATTTATCAGTGAACTGCTCGGTCTCTTTTGTTGTGGAGTGGCAGTTTTCATGTGTTCAGTAAATTCTGTCTTTTTTTCAAATGGATAGTGCCGTATATTATTCTGGCATTTGCAAATTCACCAAAAATAGAAACTGTGTGCCTAGCATTAAGGTGTCAGCACATTTAGTTCTAACATTTACAGTGAGACAGTGTGTTGCTGTCTCTTAATGTAGGTGGTCTGACAGTTCTGAAAGTAGGTCTGCAGTAGCATAAATAGGGAGTAAATGACAATAGGGATTTGACTTGAAACAATGCTGTATTGTGGGTTTTTGATCTATACATATATAAGTCAGACAAGGATTGTCAAACATCACTAGACTCCAATTTTAACAGATTTCTCATTAGGTGTATGCAGATGAATATGAGCATGTGTTCAGAATGATGACTAAGCTTTACCTCTTTTCCCTTTTGTGCAGGTGATAGTTCTGTGGAACTGTGACAAGCCTCTTCCTGCCAAGCACCGCTGGCCTGCCACCTCAGTTCCTGTCATTGTTATAGAAGGTGAAAGCAAGGTAAGAAACACACCATAGCCTTATACCTGGAAGCCTTCAGTTGAGTTCAATTCAAGATGTAAAATGCAAAACTGCAGGCAAGTTTCTATTGTATTACTTATATACTCATATATTTAATACTTATATATTGTAAGTATTGTGCTCAAAATGCATGGAGTATTCTGCTGCTTCCATCCCATCTCTAAGTGATTTGAAGTACTTTTCTTTTCTTTCTGAATTGACAATAATGGGATCAGTGCAAACAGCACTTAACGTTCAGACACTAGGTTTTTAATTTACTATTCACAGCATTTAATATTTCCTGTCTTCAATTTGGAAATAATGAATGGGATTAAAAACCTGCTCTTTAATTGTTTCTTAATTTAATCCCTGCCTTTAAGATGGTTGACTCAGTATAATGATGGCATGGCATTGTCACGGGGAGGATGAGAAAGTGTCTCACATTGTCCAAAATGTGCTCATCAGCTAAACCTGCTGTATATTTACTGACTATTGAACTTTAGTTAAGGAGAATTTGCCAAACATATTATTAAGACATTTGGCAATCAGCACTCGGATACTGTACATGAGTTGTCAAAGCAACTAGTCTCTGAAAAGATGCAGGATTATGTCAGGGATGCGACTGGCATGCAGCATGTTGGGGCTCGGCAGGCATTGCAATCCTGACTTGGTTACATCAAAGCGTACGTCCTTTTTCATCTAGTGTTTGTTATTTATTCTTGGCCCTGTAGGTTGATTGGCGATGTGGCTAACAAGGTCGCTGCTGTCGGGGATAGAAAGCGTTGCACTATAGTTTGAAAAATAACAGGCGTTCAGATCCGTGTGCACATTATTTCTAAAATTGGAAGCCACTTTATAAGCACTTGTTATTGGTATAGGTACATAGGTATAGTGCCAAAAAGCAGAGGCTGCAGGGCTCATCAGGGAGGGAAACACTCCACCGCTTGTAGATTTTCTATTTACATCAGTGAAATGCTGTATTTCTGCTGTTATTGGTGTAATGTCAGCTTGTATATTTGGCTGACTCTGCTGTTAACGCAGCAAGATGAAACAATTTTGTAGCACAGATGGATGAAGACACTGGTAGCACTGTTTGTCAGGCAGATGTACCTCGCCTGTGCTCATACGGGCCCTGCTTATCCGCTGATTGTTGTTGTTGAGCTGCATGGTATAACTATTTACTCCCTTTTAGCAACATGTCACATTTTGCTTGTGTGCCTGTGTTTTGCAAATGATGCCAGGTGATAAGCAGTCGTTTTCTGCCCTACGACACCATCCCCACCGACGCCGTACTCAGTCTGGATGAGGACACCGTGCTCTCCACCACAGAGGTCAGACCAGCAGAAACCTACGGCAAACATTTACAGTCGTTTTTAATCAAGAGTTCAGGCTGCAGAAGTTCTTGTTAATAATTGTAGAATCACTATTATGCATCTATGTATCTTTTCAATACAGATCCCTGGAATGATGTGTCCGTAGTTCCTTGGCCTCACGTCTTCCCTCCCTCTTTCTGTCTCTTTGTTTCTCTCTGATCTCGGCTCAGGTGGACTTTGCCTTCACAGTGTGGCAGAGTTTCCCAGACCGCATTGTCGGTTACCCAGCCCGCAGCCACTTCTGGGACAGCAGCAAGGAGCGGTGGGGCTACACTTCCAAGTGGACTAACGACTATTCCATGGTGCTGACTGGGGCTGCAATCTATCACAAGTACTGACTGACACACTACAGATTTTCACCGCCATTGAATTTCTGTTTCCACTTAGTTAAGCACTAACACAATCACTCTCTCGTGTTCTCCCTTAGATACTACCACTACTTGTACACCGCCTACCTTCCAGCCAGTCTGAAGACCATGGTTGACCAGATGTCAAACTGCGAGGACATTCTGATGAATTTTCTGGTGTCCTCGGTCTCTAAACTACCACCCATCAAGGTCACCCAGAAGAAACAATACAAGGAGACCATGATGGGACAGGTGAGGCAGAATATTTATCCCAGAAAACTAGCTCCTTCATATTATCATTGAGGGACCTGTGACTCACCTCTTTCATGGCTCACAGAGGGCAATCAATGGTTGCACTACCTTTTTAGTTTTCATCTGTGTGATCATCATGTGTTAACAATCAGCATAGGAAAGAGGCCTTGATATTTAAAGTTGAACCAAAGTAGTAGGAATGTCTCTTCTTGTAGAAGGTACATTTTTATTGCCGTTCTTTCATTGATAGTGGATAAATTACTGCAACACTCTGTGGAGTGAAAGTGGCTCATATTGTGGAGGTGTGAGGAAGCTATTCAAAAACACGACTTTCTTTACTGTAATTCTTTACTGTTAAGAAAAGAAAACACTCGATGCAACACATTTTCTTTGCAATATCCAGTGAGGGTTTTTTTTCCTCCCTCTTTCCACAAAATCTGCTAGCTTCTCTTTTAAACATGTCATCACCTGCCTTTGAACCGTAAAAGCCCACATAATCATTTATTTTTCACAATGATGTTCAGTGTTAAACAGTCAGACTTTCCTAATTATTGTAGAGGCTGGTGGCCTTTAGACGCATTGTACTACTTAAACCCTAATAGTGTTAGCTGTTATAACAGAACATTAGTCATTTGTAAATTTGTAACATTTGAATTAAATTTTGTTTTCTTGTAATGTGGCCTTCAATAAGAAAACACTCATAAATAATTACAATGGGCTCTGAAAGGTTAGAGTAATCTGTGATGCATTATTCATTTTGTTGGCTTCTCTCTCCTTGGACTGCCTGCTTCTTTCCCTCTCTCTCTCTCTGTCCCCCTCCTATCACCACCTCCAGAGCTCCCGGGCATCTCGCTGGGCTGACCCGGACCATTTTGCCCAGCGCCAGACCTGCATGAACAAGTTTGCCAGCTGGTTTGGCACCATGCCCCTGGTCCATTCTCAGATGAGGCTGGACCCAGTCCTGTTCAAAGACCAGGTGTCCATACTGCGGAAGAAGTACAGGGACATCGAGAGGCTATAACCATTCAGAGCCCCCCCCTGCTCTCTGAACACGACAAAATCTGAGCGAGGGGGGGCGGACACGTAGTGAAACGCAGAGCCTCTCCATGATTGCATGGATGGATAAGTGGAGAAGCAAATGGGATCGGGTACAGGGGGGAGAGGAGGAAAAGAAACTAGAACAGCTGTGGAGGACGCCACATTCATTGGTCTCCTCAATTTCTCCTTTCGACCCTTTCTCTTATGTGTATTGGGGGATAGCTGAGCACACATGTCCTACTGTGTAAACTTTAACTACTACCAACTGAAGGACAACTGAGGATTTTAAAACTGCTTGACTTTGAACTGAAGTGGTCAAAGTCATGGAGTTGGAAATCATAGCTTGCTGCTTCAGTGTCCCGACTCCACCCTGCTGAAAAAGACTGTACACTCTGCACAGGTTACTTAAAGGTTTTTGCTGACAGAATATTGTTGAAAATTATGAGTATGAAGAGGATAACACTATTTTGGATTGTGTTTAGCTATTTCTTTTTTATACAGTAAATGAATGGCCAGCTCTACTCTCTGTGCGTTGTCTTAATTAAAACCAACAGCAGGGTGGGTGAAGAGAGGAATGACGCACCACAGAACTGAGTTATGGTCGTTAATCTGATATTCACAGTGCCTCAAGTTTATCTAACGGCGTTGGGATCTGGGAGTCTGAGAAAAAGACACGGTGCAGAGAGAGCACCTTGAGCTTGCTGCTTTCTGGTTGTTGGGGTTTGTTTGTTTTTTTCCTTCATGATTTGTGATTTTCTTTTTAATTGATGGAGTAATAGATCTTGTGGTAAATTCTTCAGGTCAGCATTCGCATGTTTTCCTCGCTGAAGTATAATTTTTATTCAACTGACAATCTAGATTGTTCCATTTTGATCATTTACTTCCTGTCTTGCACAACTAGCTTGATTTCATTAAATTTGTTATGTGGAAATAGATATCCACAGGAACTCAATAGAAATGCAGACAAACGTCAGTGGAATTCTATATTTTCATTTTAGAAAGAAGTCTTCTTTGTGTCTCTCTTTTCATGCGTAAAGACCATAGACTGTACACAAAGATGGACGACCTCATGACTTTACCCCGTTCTAATCAAAACCAAGTTTATCAGAAAAATTAACACTTAATACGTCAGCATGATAAGAACTACCTAAAATGACAGAAACCATCTATGGGAAATTTTTATTTGACATGTACTTCATTTATTTTTTTTGGTTTGGCTCATGTCATCCCCATCCCCTAACATGGAGGGAGCGGGGTGCATGACTGTACTGCAGCCTTCACTTTTGGATAGCTGTCATGTCGTCCACCTTTTATATACAGTCTATGCTAAAGTCTAGAATAGGTACTTGAATATGTGCTGGCCTGAAGAGCAATAGAGGATCTTAAGAGTTGCCTTAGTTAGGGGAGGATGAACTTGCCAATTGAGTCAACCAATGGTCTGTTTGAAACACAAACCACTGTGAAAACTAGGAATGGATCTTTTTGGGCCTGGATAGCAAGGGATATTTCCATACGGTTGTCTCTATGCCATAGACCCAATTTCATTTTGCCCACTGACAGGTTTGGCAGTAGCCCAGGCTGGGCTAACGCTGCTTTCATCTCGGAGCATCAAACAGTGCCTGATGCTGTCAGAGTCAGAGTTGGCATCATACTAAATAGACTACTGGATTTCCCCCCACTGTTATGATACAGAAATGACTTGACTGATAAGAATCCTCACCAATGATTCGTGATACTGTTAAAAGACCTGGGGAAGAAACCTTCTGGGAGATATGCTGTATTAGAGTAAGTTCTTATTTCTCATTTGTGGTATTTTTTTAAACATACATGTAATTATAAGCCTTTCAATTTCCAAAATATTCACAATCAAGAGCCTAAATGCAAAAACCATAATAATTCAGTTTCTACATGTTCTCATGTAATGCAATCTGTACATTGAATGCCAAGTGTCAGTGGAACATGAAATTGGGTTATTTTTTTGCTGATGGATCAATAAGCTAATTGAATTAAATAATTTCTAAATGTTTGGTTCAATGAATAGTCATATCAGGTCATCTGCAAATATTAAAGGTAATTTGATGGATCTAGAATGTGCACCTGTGTTTGTAAATCACTGTGCATCATCAGCTTCAAGTGTATCTGTCCATGAAGTATCCCTGTAAAGCCAGCACCATTTCTCTGGAAACCTAAACACACCTGCCCTGACAATGACATAGATCCTTTTGGTGAGCTTCACCGTTCTGTACCCTTCACCCCAAGATGTGCCAATAGATTTTGTTTTTGTATCTTTTTTTTTCATCTGATATGAGGAATATCATGCATTCCTGTATTTATTTGGTTCATTAAATGTATTTCCTGTCTACATAAGAAAGTAAAGTGTGTGTTTAAGAGAGGGGGGACGGAAGGAATGAGGCATGTGTGTGAGAGAGCAGGGAAGGGTGCTGCATGGTATTTTTCACTGCTGAGAATGTGCTATCACCTTGACAGCAAATAAACAACCCTGGTATTAAACACAGTGCTATCAAGACAACTGGTATATGGTTGAAAACAGAATCGCATTTCAGAAACAAACCTGGTGCAATATTTAAGATGACATCTTCTCTATCTTTGTCTTTTCTTCCTTATTTTGTTGTTTCAGAGGGCAGGGAGGTTATATATTGATGTGCCTTCAGATGAAATACACTTATTAGTTTTTTTCCCCTATCTGCCTTGTGCAAGAAACAGGCCCTGTTTTCATTTCATAGTAGGTTATTTTTTGTTCTCTTTCTCAATATCCAGTAGCACATAATGGCTCCCTAAATGAAATAGTTTAACACTGGAATACTACTAAATCTTATCACCACACATCTGATACTGACATTCCTGCCTTTTCTGTTGTAGGAACTTTTTTTCGTCATACATGTACGGCCTCGTATTACTATACTTGCGAGGGCCCGCCCTGGTTGTATAGTAATACATGTAACACACATAATTCTCACATACACCGTATTTATCAGACAGGATTGTCGCGACGGAATCTCTGCCTGCTTCCTTCACTCTTCCGTAACTGCAGACCTAATTTTATAGACATTTAAAATGGAAAGATAATAATTTTATAAAAACAAAACAAAAACAAAAATCAATAAAAGAAATGTTTCATATAAATTGACTGTGTTTTTTGTCTGACCATTGTATTGACTCAAACTTCAAATATTACTATTCCATACTATGCTGTAAAAGACATACCTGGATACACATACAGTCCTTTTTCTTCCTCTTCCTCCCTGACCTGCTGGCAACCCATTTCCTGGCTTCGCTAACACATAATGCGTGTTGGGTTTATGCACTGTGCCTACTGAGGGAGAGCCAAACTAAATAATACCTTTTAGCTTCCTCCTTGTGCGTGCGTGAACCTCATCCTATGCCAAGAAACTGCTGTGTTTACATAAATCTGTGTCAGGATGATTGGTTTAGGCACGCTGCATAAATAACAGCATCTATCCAGGATGATCCCATGGTGCATGAGAGCTGCCAACTCAGCTGAAGCAACAGCTACAGGAGAGATCGCAAACCCCAAAACACACACAGAGACACCAAACTGGGCAGTAAAACGATGTGCAGTATGTGAAAGCTGTAGGCCAGTGCCTACAGGGGATAAATTATCTAGTGACACCAAAAGGAAAACCATTTGGACAGTTACACCAAGACCACGTCCACTCTGTATGGTCTGTGGACCAAAGGCAAACAGAAACAAGAGATCCAGATGTGTAGATCCTTTGTTGCATGGAGTGAGTGGAAATGAGGGATTTTCGATAAACCAAGGAGTGAAGCCACTGCACCGGGGGGCCTATGTAATGCCACAAGTCTGCTTGTATGCTTTAATGGTATGATAATCAGTCCAACGTCTCTTAATCCTACTGGCGAGATGCGTATCTGCAGTGGAGATGGATCTCAGCACTCGTGCAGTCAGGGCTCTCCCCTACTGCTGGATTAAATACTGTGACTCCGGGCCAAGTTTGACAAATGTCCTCCCCTTTCTGTCAGCTTCACACCAGATGTTATTGCAGCATGTTTCACCCGGCAATATGAAAGAGAATTTATTTTTGGTTTCGCCGATTTCTGTGGATTTGTTGCCTCGCTGCTTAGGTATGTGGGAAATGTTGTCATTATAGTGGCATCTCTCTGTTGGAGTTAACTTAATTTTGAACATTGCAACCAAGAAAGCACCGCATGAATGATTATTTTGCCACTACATGTTGGGAGCATCACTGCATATGTTTAACTATATTTAGGAGGAAAATCTTCTTCTCTGTTCTCCTTATTGCCAGTGTTAATGTATCATGAGGACTATTGTGGGGCTAAAAATCATTGTGAACAAATTAATTAACTATGAATTAACTATATTACTATATTTAACTATGATAAACCCATCACTAATGATCTTATAATATATACCAATAAATACCAAAGAACTTAGCATAAAAGGTCAAAATAACTTAAACAGAATCTGAAGACTGTATTTGCAGCGACAGTGCAACAGAATGTCATGCAGCGCCTCATATAAAAGCAGTTTCGTTACAGAAGAGCAGAAGGGGCTCCCTGTGGCGACATAATTGAATACATTAAGATTAGGCACATTATGGCACTATTAGCCAGAAACAATCCATTTCACAGGATTAAAGCAATCTAATTCTTCAATCAGTATTTGCCTGGATAGAAATCTGTCGCCACTCTTAAACCACATCTCCTCTGACTGTGTTTGTGCATGTGTGCATGTACGCGCCTTTCAGTAAAATACAAAGCACAAGATGTGTTATTCCATACAGCTGTGCAGATAATAACATACCTCTGTTTTGGTATGCAGAGATAAACAGATGTTCAGGCTTTGCTGACGTGCGTGGTGTGAGTCACAAAGTAGCTCATCTAAAGCAGGAAGGCATCGGTATAGAAGCGGTTGGCTGCTGTCACATGAAAACAGCAGACAGCAATCAGCTATCTGGATAAAATGGTCTTGTTTAACAGATGGCAGCCCAAAACTGTGTCACCATCCAGATATGTCTGTGCAGCATTGTGTTACGTGTCATATGCTCATTTCTGTGTGTGCTGCACGAGACATAAATATCTATACAAAAATTGCATGATACATTCAGTGATGCAAGCCCAACTTTAAATTCATTATTGTCTGCCTTACATCTGTTAGCTTTCAATTGCGGAATTGTGTTTAGTTATTTGGCGCAGATCAATAATGTATTAATCTGACAATGAGCCTGTTTGTGCAATGATGAAATACAAATGACAACGGTGATGTGGTTGGTTTTGGAGCCTATTTGCACACATTTAAATACATTTAGGGAATTACTTCTTTACTCAGATGTAATAAATACCAACTGCCTGTGTTGTTATCATGTGATAATGGTGCATTATTAGGCAGCTCAAGTGCCTATTTTTCATCTGTACTGTCACTGCGGATATCCAGCATGTGCATGGATGTTCATTGAATGTGAGTTCAAATGATTTGATAAATTCCCACACCACGCTGATAATAAGAACCCAATTTAACATTAATCTAATGACGTGTGAGGACTACCTCTGTCATCTACCAGCCATCCCAATCCAGTGACATGGAGCCCTGCTGCTAGTAAATCATAAAGATGGTCAACAGGCAGCAGTTCTACTGCAACAGATGCTGTAGCCTATGAGACAAATCCGCTTTACTGCATACCAATTTTGCATTTTGATTATAGATGAGGCAGTCTCTCTGTCAGGCATGTTTCTTCCCATCTCTGCAGCTAATATACTGTTTGGAAATTGTTTTTTTTGTAGTCTGCTTGGATGCCAGGTTCCCTATTGAGTATTCAGAGGACTGAATGTGTTTTGTAGGTTGTGGAAATGTCAGTGTCTCCTTGTCATGTAAATATTGTGTAACCTATTAAATTTTTCTCTTTACATTTTTCTTTAAATGTACATTCATTGATGAATAAATCAACAAGTCAATGAATGAAACATCAATTTAACTAGTCATTACTAGGCCTTCCTCACAGCAGACATTTAAATTTATCATTTGAGCCTGTGGCTCAGCAGGTAGAGCTGCTGACCTCTAATCCAGGGGTTGGGGGTTTGAATCCAGCTCCACATTTTACACTTATTCAACATACTAATTATACCTTTTCAAACTTTTACAACTCTGATCTACTCCTTCAAACCATATCACATTCTTCTTACATTATGACATGTGTTCAACTTTTAAAACACATTCATCCTTTAAATCCTTCATGCTGCTCCCACTTCTCAACACATTCATATTCCTACAAAACTACAACTACATTTCAAATATTCCACATCATTCATACTTTCAGGATTATTCAACATTTCAAGCCAGCTATTCAGTTTAGGCTGTTGCCTTTCAACAAACGTTAACTGCTGCCTGAACTGCAGGAATGTCAAATTAATTGCCAGAATTGTTTCACCTAAACAAGGTAAGAGCTGAAATACACAATGTTACAGAAACTGATATTTTAATTAATTGTGGAATTTAAATTTGCATCAAAATTTTTAAAGTTTGTTGTTTTTACTATGTTGTGTTTTTGAACTTGTTTTGTATTTGACCTTGTTGTTTTTGATGTTTGTAGTATTTGACCTTGTTTTGTATTTGATGTTTGTTGTTTTGTATTGACCTTGTTGTTTACACACACCTTCTTCACACACCTGAGTGAAGTACCTCTGAACCTCTGAACCACAGTTTTCTTGATTCCAACCTGTGACTGAGTCACAAACCTGCTCCTACCTTGTTGCTTCTGTCGGGATTCGAACCCACGTTGCCGGATCTCCAACCGGAGACTTTACCACTGAACCATCTTCAGCGCTGATCGACACAAACAGAAATGAACATCAGAGAGTTCAGCTCCTGCAGAGAACA